>JBBPBX010041011.1:0-13614 GCA_038048925.1 Garcialebias charrua
TACCATTTCAGTGCTGTGGAGGCTGGAGACGATGTACATGTTGTAGAATTACTTCTGCCTCGTCCACATGCATGTAACTCCACACAGCAGCTCACCTCATGAAGTGAAAAGTCTCCAAAAACCAGCAGGAGCTGAAAAAAATTATAACCTGCTGTTTACTGGAAATAACTTTGGCCTCTCTGCAGACAATCCGCTAAAATATTAACTTTTAAATGGCTAAATTGGACGGATCGAGTTTGTAGCTCCTCCATTGTTTTCAAGCTGCGCAGGAGAGAACTTCCTTTACATGACGTCATCATCCTGCGACGGGGATATCCCTATTTATCGTGTTAAAAAAATGGCGCTAATTTTAAACTGTTTTGGGGGTCAATTTTCATTCATTTAACATTATTTTAGCAAAAACGGTCAGGGGTCAATCTTAATATTTATATATGTTGTGCCATTTTTTGAAAAGTCAAAAGATGATGTCAGTGGAGCTTTAAAGCTCCTGTGGTCCAAACAGTTTGTGTGAAACCCAGAAGCCCGGTCTGAGCAGAACTTCAGACGTGAGCTCTGGTTTCATCACCATGACTCACCTGTCCAGTTCAAGCAGGTACTCGACGTGTGGAGCTGGGGCCATCAGAACGTCCAGGCTCCCGGTAACGAGACAGGAACTCTCTGCTGTCCTTCATTTGGACGTGCTGAACCGAGGACCTCAAGTGAACTCTGTTTCCACCACAGAGAGCGGTTTGTTTCCACAGCATGTCTTAACTAACTAAAACCTACAAACAGTGACTGATGGTGACTGAACAGACAACCTGAAGGCCAGGTTCTGTCCGGCAGGTACTAGCACTGGTTCTAGGACTGATCATCTAAGGTAGTGGTTCCTAACAGTGGTCCTTGAGGAACACCATCCTGCACATTTTGTTTGTTTCCCTGCTGTGACACACCTTGTTTGAATGAATGGGTGATTAACCTGCTTCTGCAGAACTTGAAGTGATGAAATGACTGAATCAGGTGTGTTGGAGCAGAGAAACAAAACAACATGCAGGGTGGGGTTCCTCAAGGACCAGAGCTGGGACCACTGATCTTGGGGATTGTTACTAAGGCTGAGCTCATATTACAAAATGTTTTGCCTAAGCCTGGTGTGGATTTCAAATCAGACGGGATCCATCTGAAGAACCAGTGTGAAGGTGGACTGCACTGGTTGTGATCTGAACACAGCTCTCTGAGGGGCGTGCACGTGGTGCCAGCTCGTTTCTTGTTTTAACACATGTTGGTGTCAATGTGCCGTTTGTTGGTTGTCAAGATGGTTGACACATACAAACGGGTCCTTTTGCGTTGAAAGACGGTGTTTAGAGGAACTTCAGCTTCTGAGGTTGAATGATGAGCGACATCTGACCATCACGCCAACGGTTCTTATGTTTCCAGGATGTGTCGACAGAACATGGCGCTCACAGACCCCATGCTCTACAAAGCATTAGAAAATCTGAGGAAAGCAGGTCAGACACATGGAACATGGACATCCATCACCACAGAATCTTCTGTCCATGACCTGGACCTTGAGTTTGTTAAACGTGCTTCATGCTGGAGCGTAGTTTCTTTCAGACCAGAGAGATGTTCTGTTCGAGGTTTTGTTTGAAGTCTTGACTACAGAGGCAGTGAAGTGGACAGTAATTGTTTTAGACATTGTAGTCTCTGAATCTGAGGTGCCTTCAGGTTCCACAGCTACACCGTGTACTGCGGTTTCCATTCCCACAGGCAGGAAAACTGTCCCTGCTGAATGACCTCTGACCTTTTGATGTATTTAAAGCAAAGGGACACCTCGTCTCTGAAGACAAAAGGCAGGAGTCACCAACAAGTTAGTCAAACTGCAACGATCCAAACACGGTCTGACCCGGACCAGTCAAACTCATCCTTCAACTTTAAAATAATTAAAACAATATATTTTAGTATTAAATAATCTTATATAAAAAAAAAGGTTGAAAGAAACATGGCGGCACTCCGTCTAGGAGTGCCCCTCTGCCCAAACCATCACAATATACATCATCTGTACACCCCCCCCCCCTGGTGTCTGTTAACTGGCGGCTCCATGCAGTACCTGGTTTTATTGCAGCCAAACGTCCTCTAACTGTTTAAGTCTGTTTCTGTTTCAAAGCAAAGCTGCGCAGACGTAAAAAAAAAAGCTGCAGCCGGGTTTTTGCTGCCTTGCCAACTATGTACACACAAGTTCAACTCGCGTTGGATTAAACTTGTAGAGATAATGTGTTTAGATGAGTAAAGGAATAATTATATTCTGAGATTACGGCACATCGATAAACTGCTTAGAGTCCAAGATGGAGGAGTAAAGAGACGTGAACACTTGCAGACCTGGTTGGTCACTTCAGTTCTTGGAGCCACAGCTTGTGTTCTTGCACCCCAACTAGAGTTCTTGCACCCCAACTAGAGTCCTTGCACCCCAAACCCCGCTCCTCCTACCACTCGCCGGTCAGTTTGGTGCTTTGGTCCCGTTTTGGAGGTGCAGGGGGTGGACCTCGCCGCAGAGTTGCATAGCCTGAGATGTTGCCATGTTTGGCGGAGTGAGAGCGCGTGTGGTGGCGAGACAGAGTGTGGGCGTGTCCTCGGACCCCCTGCTGCTGCGCCAGGAGCTCCGGGGGAGGGGGCGGGAGGAGCGCCATGTCATCCATGGTGCCCACAGGCTCCAGCTTGGAGGAGGAGATCAAGGAGCTGTGGCGCGACACGGACTTCCTCTTCAGGGTACGATTGAGGTCTTCCAGGAAGTGAGGCTTGAGCGCCAGAGAGCCCGGCCCCGCGGACTTTGGGGAGGTCGGGGGGACAGGAGAAGAGGAGTAAGAGGAGAGGGAAGGAGGTGGGCTCTGGGACAGAGGAGGTGAGAGGGGCAGTGAGATGGTGTTGTCGTACGGAGCTGTGTTGCTGCTTCGTCGATTCAGTGTCGGGGGTGGTACCGCCCCCTTTTTCAGCGAGCCTTGTTTCCATGACAACGATAAGCTCGACGTCTGTGAGGGCGGCTGCATCTGCGGCTGGGGGTTCACCACGGCCACCTTTGGAGGGTGGTGGAACTCCGACGGGTGGAGGGGAGGAGGGAAAAGCTCAGATTCACTTGGAGGAGGGGGGAAGTAGTCGCATGACGGCTCAGGATGAACGGGCTGGGAGGGTGGAGGAGGTGGAGGAGGTGATGGAAAGTCTGATGGCTGGTGGTGTTGGCTGGTCTGCAGGCCCTGAAGTGCCAACGGCAGATTGGCCAGGTTCAGCTTCCCCGGCTTGGGGAGCGGAGCAGGAAGCGACGAGGAGTCTTTGGAAGGAGAACCAGTTGCTGAGGAGGAGCTCGACGATGTTCCCGTAGGAGGAGCAAACTTGCTGAGCAAGCTCTCCACCTTCTTTGGCCACTCCTCCTGGCCATCTCGCATCGAGGAAGCCCTCTGTGGGGCGGGTGGAGGTCCCCGCTTTGTGGAGCCTGTGGATCCTGTGGATGATGTGGACGGTGACTTCTTGATAGGGGAACCTATCTTGGAAGAGGATGAAGAGGGAGGAGGAGGAAAGTCTCCCAGGGAGCTGTCAGGAGGAGGTGGAGGGAACTCTGGTGACAGTGGAGCCACAACACCTCCCATCTGCCATCTTGGTTTGGCCTTGACTGCAGGAGGGGACTGCGGGGCAGAAGGGTTGGAGGCATTTCCTGGGAACTGATTGACGATCTGCTTGACCAAAGAGGAGGTAGCAGCCGCGATGGAGACCGACGAGGAGGAGGAAGGAGAGATGGCCAGGAGGTTTTTAGAAGAGAGGCTGTGCTGCTTCGGCAGAGTGGGAGGGGGCTGGTTTGGGGAGTGTCCTGTGGAGAAGCTCTGCTGCTTCTTGACCGGCCCGTGTCCTGCAGGGGGCTGGCTGGGGGACACGGGGGACATGGTGGGGAGGGACGAGGGACCTGAGCGTTTAGGAGCAGTCTGTGGAGGAAAGCCACCAGTGAACGTTTTGGGAGGCGCAGGCGGGGGAGCGTTAGGGGACAGAGGGCGAAGAACTTGAGAGATTGCAAGTGAAAGTTCAGTGGGAGGTGGAGGAGGTGGGGGTGAGTTCTCTTCGGCCACCGCCACGCTAAAGTCGTACTCCATATTGGGAAACTTGTGTGCCAGGAACTGCTGAAGGCCTGCGTTGGACAGCGGGAGGCAGCAGTTAGGAACAGGGGGTGGAGGGGGCAACCCGTTGGTCTCAAGGCTTTCTGGTGGAGGAGGTAGAAGGTAGGAGGAGTCATGTGTCTCCTCCTCTGGTGGGGGTGGTGGGAGAAGAGCAGCGGGACTGGGAGTTCTGAATTTCAGTGCAGCCATAGCCGAGCTGGGAGCCGGAGCTTCAGGAGGGGGAGGTGGGGGAGGGGATGGCGGGGACGGGGCGTACGTAGCTGGAAGAGTGTTGTAGTTTGGTTGGGTGCTGGGCTGCATGGGGAGAGAGACCCCGCCTCCCTGCTGCGCCCTCAACTGGTTCTGGGTTTGCAGGCGAGCCAGGGTGCTGTACTTCACGTAGGAGCAAGGGGGCGCTGTCTGATGAGCCACACTGGCCATCGGAGGAGGAGGTGACGGAGGTGACGGGGAGGATTCATCTGATGACAGAGCAGCTTCGGTGTAGCTGCTCCGGGAAGGCGGAGTCTGAGACTGAGGGGCGAGGGTGGGGATCTGTAGAGGCATAGGCCTACTGATAGGGTCCATCTTCATCATCTGCACAGAGAGGAAGAGGAGAACTGTGAAGATCATGTCTGAACTCTTTGCTACAGTTTGAGGCTAGTCAGGACCTCCAACCTGTCATCACTGAACTCTGAGTTCATGTGAACAAAGAACAGCCATGCAACTGGATGTAGAGCAGCCTGTGTTCATGCATGTCTTGAAACGTGTTGCCCACATCCAGTCTGCTTGTTTTCCACTCACCTTGGCAGCTGCCCCCACATTTGATTTAGTCTCTTGAAGTACATTTTACAAATGAAAACTGGACGGATTTAGAACTGCTAAAAATAGTTATTATTTATAGTTTTTAGACTTGAACCTGTTTTCTGTCAGAGACAGACTGGAGATGCTTCTAGCAAGTCTTCTTCTAGTTTGTTGTATCTTTGTTATTTGTTGATGTGGCATTCCATTGATTAAGTAACATGTCAGTGTTGGTGTGGCCTTTCACCTTCAGCCACTGCCCACGGCCTCATGCACCTGACTCGTATCTCCTGCAGGTGCTGGGCCCACAAGTTGTGTTACTAACGAGGTATTCAGTTGTTTGTGTGGTGTTTGATGTATTGCATTTCATTGTTGTAGTGTTTAGTAGTTTGTAAAGCCTCATGATGGGCCGTGGCCATGACTGCCTTAAACGAGTTGGCAGGGGAGAGGGTGGACTCCAGACTCCACCTGAGCACTATGTGAAAGTGCTATTTATAAGACTGAGTTTGTTGTGGCTCCTCAGACTGATGAAGTCTCTTGGATGAAAAATGAAATGTTTCAACATAAACTGTCCAGAGGACCTGACCGAACTTGAATTTTTTACCTGGATTATTGAGCATGAATCAAGATAGTTTGTAAAAGCATTGTATTGCTTCATGTTGGTATAGTCTTTCATTGTTGAGCAGTACAACGACTAAGTGGTAGCACTGTTGCCTCACAGCAACAAAGTCCTGGGTTCGTTCCCCAGTTTGAACATGGGGTCTTCCTCTGTGGAGATTGCATGTTCTCGTGTTTGTGTGGGTTTCCTCCCACAGACCAACAACATGCATGTTAGGCTGCCTTCAGGCCAGGCCTCCCTTTCAAAAGAGATCTGTAATCTCTGGAATATGCCAGGTTAAAAGAATGTTAATAATACAAATGATCATTGTTGGTGTGGTGTTTCATTGTTGGCATTTCATATAGCCATAGCAGGCTGTTCTGCTGTTTGCAGATGATGTGGTCCTATTGGCTTCATCAGGTTGTGATCTACAACTTTCACTGGAGCGGTTCACAGCAGAGTGTGACGTGGTTGTGATGAGGATCAGTTCCTCTAAATACAAGGCCATGGTCTTGAGCCGGAAAAGGGTAGAGTGCACTCTCCGGATCGGCGAAGAAACCTTGCCCCAAGTGGAGGAGTTCAAGTATCTTCGTGTGTTGTTCACGAATGAGGGAAAATGGGAGTGAGAGATTGATAGGCGGATAGGTGCAGCATCTGCAGTGAAGTGGGCGCTGTACCGGTCTGTCGTGGTGAAGAGAGAGCTGAGTCAAAAGGCAAAGCTCTCAATTTACCGATCGATCTACGTTCCCACCCTCATCTATGGTCATGAGCTTTGGGTTGTGACCGAAAGAACGAGATCTCGGATACAAGCGGCTGAAATGAGTTTTCTCCGCAGGGTGTCTGGACTCTCCCTTAGAGATAGGGTGAGAAGCTCGGTCATCCGGGAGGGACTCGGAGTAGAGCCGCTAGGATTGTCATTGTTATTGTATTGACCTTTTAATGTCAGAGTTGTGTTTAAATGTTTGTAGCATTTTAATGTTGGTGTGGGATTCAGATTTTTGTTGGGTGTTTCAGTTTCCTGTGTTTCATGGTTGAGGAAGAGTTTTGTTGTTGCGGAGGTGTTTTGCTGTTGGTGTGGCATTACAAACTTTGTGTGGTGTTTGATGTTGGTGTTACATTTCCTTGTAGTGTTTAGTAGTTGTTGTATTTTGTTGTTGGAGTGACATTTAAAGCTCCCCTGACATCATCTTTGAACTTTCCATAAAATGGCACAACATATATATATTTTAAGATTGAACTATGATCATTTTTGCTAAAACAATGTTAAATGAATGAAAATTCCTCTCAAAAATAGTTTAAAATTAGCGCCGTTTTTTTTACACGGTAAATTCGGGTTTTTCCGGTCACGTGATTGTGACGTCAGATCGAGACTCTGCTCCAACTCGCACATTGAATACAATGGAGAAAGATACAAACGCATCCGTCGAATTTAGCCATTTAAAACTTTAGATTTTAGCGATTTGGCTTCAGTTCGTGAAGAAGAAGTTATTTTCAACAACAAACAGCATGGTTTCTTTTGTCCGTGCTGCTTTTTTTTCAGGAGAGGTTTCGCATTCATGAAGTGAGCACCAGGTGTCAGCAAAGCTATCGTGATAACTCTTACGGAGCACTGTAGGGTGTTCTGTAAGAGTTTGCTGACACCTGGTGCTCACTTCATGAATGTGAAACCTCTCCTGAAAAAAAAAGCAGCACGGACAAAAGAAACCATGCTGTTTGTTGTTGAAAATAACTTCTTCTTCACGAACTGAAGCCAAATCGCTAAAATCTAAAGTTTTAAATGGCTAAATTCGACGGATGCGTTTGCATCTTTCTCCATTGTATTCAATGTGCGAGTTGGAGCAGAGTCTGGATCTGACGTCACAATCACGTGACCGGAAAAACCCGAATTTACCGTGTAAAAAAACGGTGCTAATTTTAAACTATTTTTGAGAGGAATTTTCATTCATTTAACATTGTTTTAGCAAAAACGATCATAGTTAAATCTTAAAATATATATATATGTTGTGCCATTTTATGGAAAGTTCAAAGATGATGTCAGGGGAGCTTTAACGTTGGTGTGGTGTTTTGATGGTTAATGTTTCATTGTTAGTGTGGCATGTTGTCAATGGCGTGGTGTTTCAGTGTTCAATTGCAATTCAGCGTTGGTGTGGTGTCCTGTTGTCGGTGTGGCGTTTAGTGGTTTCATGTTGGTAACACATTCAGTGTGGAGTTACAGTGGGTTGGCTTGTCAGTGTTGTCACATTTCAATGTCAGAGTGATGTTTAAATGTTTGTAGCATTTAAATGTTGGTGCGGCATTTCATTTGTACAAAGTAGTATGGCATTTTGTTGATGACTAGGTGTTTCAGTTGTTGTGTTTGTGTTCAGGTGAGTAAACTGCAAGCTTCTGCAAATCATGTGAGGAAATTGAGATCTCCTGCAAAACCCAAGACATTTTGAAGGCTCCCTCCAGAGTTCTGTTACTGTTGGGCTAAAAATGTTTGTTGAATAATTATACAATTAGTTTCAAACTCATGCAGTCATGCATAAAAAACTGGGGACCCAGACAAGTTGTAAAATAGTACTCTATTACTCTACTAGTAGGAAATACTGAGCACTCACTCACTCAGCACTGTTCTAGACCCAATGGGCTCCCAGTGGGATCAGATAAACACAAACTGCCCAGTTAAACATTTGTTTTAAGTACGTTCATCACACCATGAGGTTAGAAAGAGAAGCAACAGTTCAGCTGCAGCTGTTTAAACCCAGAGGTGGACCAGATGAGTTCTGTGAGGCAGAACCAACAGGAAATATGGACGTTTTGAAGCAGAAGTGAAGGTGGACGTCAACTGGAAAACAACGTTTTGAGCTGGTGCCCACTGGACTAAATGAGTTGGGACATACTGAAACTAGAGGTGCGCGTCATCCTTTGTTGTTTGAAGAACATGGCCTCAACAGTGGCTGAGAAAAGAACTTCAAAAGAACTAAAACCCATGATGGATCAAAGAGTGAAGACTCAGGTGAAATCCCTGTACATGTTTAGGATAAAACAACCTTTACCACTGGAACAGCTGCCTGCAGTCAACCTACTTCACATCTGGGGAGCAATATTATAGGCAGAAACATGGGTGTGCTATGGGGTCTCCAGTTTCTCCTATTGTTGCCAACCTGTACATGGAGGAGGTAGAAAAGAGAGCTTGACATCCTTTTCAGGGAGACCACCAAGTCATTGGTTCAGGTATGTTGACGACACCTGGGTTAAAATTAAATCTCAGGAAGTCCAACATTTCACTGATCACATCAACTCTGTGGATAAATATATCAAGTTCACACGAGAAGATGTAAGAAATGGCAGGTTGGCTTTCTTGGACTGTGAGGTCTCAGTTTCTGATAGAGGACATTTGCAAACTGAGGTGTACCACAAACCACACAGACCAGTAGAGGTTAGATATTACTTGTTCATAACATTTTGTTTACAGAGAGCCCTGCTTTGAAAAGGCTGGAGTCTCATTTGAAGCTGTCCTGATGTCAAACTGGATCGAGCTGGTCGTCCGTCCTCAGGACCGACTTGTTTCATCTACGATGGACTCTGTCTGGTCCAGACAAGAACTGACCCGTTTTAAACGCTGCAGCCAAACTGTTGACATGCCTGTTACATCACTTCCTGTCTAACCTCCACTGCTTCCTCCTCCTGTACAAAGAGGGACCTCCATACGACCTTTCACCTTTGAGCACTGGTAGGAAAGCAGAAAGGAATGATGGGAAACACAGTTCAAGGTGCAGGTGAGCTGTGTGTGTGTGTGTTCACACCTCTCCCTGAGTTCCTCTCCTCCAAGCTTCAGAGAAGATGGAGCTGACCACACTCTGGGAGCGGGCGTGTCCTGATGATGTCATCTCTGAGACGCCGCTGTCCGACTGGCTGGAGTGGTTGGACTGTGACTCTGTGAGCACCAGGAGCAGATTGTGGGTTAAACATGGCCGCCGTGGCGGAACAGTTCTGGTTTCATCAGAGGTGAAGCAGGTGGAGCGACCTGGGAGGCTGGAGGAGCTGGAGCCGGACTTGATGGAGGAGGAGGAGAGGGAGGACCAGTCGTAGGAGGCCTCCGACCTCCTCGTGGCCTCCTGGAAGTTGATGTAGAGCTGCTTCCCGTACTGACGGACAGGAAGACAGAGAGTTTTAGAGACGAGCGTCGATGAGATGGACCACTTCTCCCTAATCTTACACCGTTATTAATAAACAGACAATATTAAAATTAATGTTTGGACAAGTTGAGATTAAACATCTGCCAATAAGAACTGAACGAGATTAACGAAGCGCCTCATACTAACTTTAATATTAACAGCGTTAGTTGTAGTGTTTGTGTTACTGGTAGCTACTTTCAGAGAGTCTCACTAAGAAATGAGTCCAACAAACATCACACTGATGCGCCGGTGCTGAACAGTGAAGGCTTTATGATCTAAAACTGAAAAAAAACAACAACAACTGGATGAGGCGTGGTGCATCATGGGAAGTGAGAAACGGTACCTTTGCGATGCGAATGCTGTTGGTCCATTGTTGGAGGGTTCTGATGTCATCACAGCACAGGTACTTTATGTACTGAGACTTCTTCTGGATCTGAGGATGCTACACACACACACACACACACACACACACACAGGTTTGTTTTTCTATCTTTGTGGGGCCATTGCATTGACTTCCATTCATTTTTCATTAATTTCTATAGCCTAGCCCTGACCTTTACCCTAACCCTGACCTTTACCAATACATACCTTACCCTAAACTTAACACATCCTCAATTCACACCTTAGTCCTAAACCTAACCCCTAACCCCCCAACGGGACTTCTTCTTATGGGGCCCGGGCTTTGGGCCCCATAAGAAGAAGTTGGTCCTCACAATTTGGTATAACTCAGAAAAATGGGCCTCACAAAGTAACATAAACAAGGACACACACACACACAGAGAGGTCTTTGTCTAGTAAGGAGCAGCGATCCCGTTCCTATTAAACTCACTCACAGAAGTTAAAGTTTTCCATAACATCTTTTCTTCTGGGCTACAAACATGAGATACATGTATTTAACATGAGATACATTTATTTAACATGAGATACATTTATTTAACATGATACATTTATTTAACAGGAGACGGTTCCGGTGTGAGAAACGTTGCAGCTTCCTGAAACCACATCATGAAAACATCTGGTGGAGACAGACAAGGAGCAGATGTGTTTTTTCCTCACAGATGCTGTCATCTCCTGACGAAGACCTGGAAGTAAGTCTGAGCGCCGAAGAACAAAGGGCGGAGTTAAAACCACAGAAACTTTCCAACGTTTAGACCAATGGGATAATTTTACATTTTCATATCCACCTGACTCCTGGGGGCGCTGCTGTATAAATGATTCTGGTACAACTTCCTGTCAGACAGGAACTAGCAGTCATTGGTTGACCATGGTAGTGGAGCACAGACCATGCATTTGAAAGTAATTTACATTCAGTTTATCAGATAAAACTCTGTTTTTGTTTTATTTACATTGATTTAACAAACATTAAGTTTATAAAATAGCTGTGCTGCGTTCAGGTACCTGTTGTGTTCAAGGCTGCAGAACAACCAGACAAAACTGAACCAGCAGTTACAACAACAACAGTTTGAACATGGACCTAAGCAAAAAGAGTTCCTGTGAAAAGAGCTAAAGTTTCATCTTCTACCTACAGATGAGGAACTGAGAAGAACGTGTCTGAACAATGTGAACTTGAAGAGACCACTCAAAACTCTGCATGTGAGTTCATTTCACTTTGATGACAAACGGCCGATGGAGGAAAACCTGCATCCTACTTTGTGTCTGGACTACAACAAACCACCGGAGAAGAGACGCTGGATCCTCAGGAGGATGGAAAACAGTGACGAGAACATCAGGTCTGATTTCAGGTGATGGAGGTCACAGCTTCAAAGTGTTTGTTCATCTTCTGTTTCATGATTTTCTCTGTAATGAACCCAAGCTCAGTGATGGAGACTTTAAAGTGTGTGACATGATGTTGGAATTATAATAAAGTGGCACAACATTTATATGTTGAATCATTCAACTATGTTCGTTTTTACAAGCAAAATGATAAATCAATGAAATTTTGTTTCAAAGTGATTTTAAAATTGGCGCCGTGTTTCGTCACGGGACATCCGGGTACTTACGCATGCGACGTCGTGACGTAGAGACAAGAAGTTCAGTCTGCCGCTGCTATTAGCACGCAGTTTCATTGTCTTCCAGATCGCCTATTTTCTTTTGTATAACTTGAAAAATGTCGGTACGTTGTGTCACATTTGGGTGTTCTAACATCACCAGCTCTGTAGACGACTACGATCTGGTTCCAGACCTTCACCCTCGGAACTTTGCTCATCTGAAATGTCGGAGTCCCCCTCGCTTCCTGAACAGTAAGACTCAAATAAATACGGCTGCAGACCTACAGTGGAACCAGATGTTTGTTGTTCATCACTCGAACTAACTTCAGCTTCCCAAACTGAAGACAAATCACTCAAATCTTCACTTAAATTACTTAATTCCTCAGTTTCTATATTCTCTGCCGTTGTTATTTACAAGGTGCGTTCTGGCGATTGCGTCATAAAATGCGTTGGCGTTTGACTCCTCCTTTCTCCACCCGAAAACTGCGACGCACTGCAGAGAACCATTTTATTAAAAAATACTTTTATATATTAATTATTCAAAGCATCTGTGTACAAAACAATCAAAGCTGAGTAGCTCCTCTGCCACTTTATGCATAGTTCCAACATCATGTCACACATTAAGGTTTTGTCTCTGTGTCTGATTTAAGGTCAATAAGATTATGTCCCACCTCTTTTAACAAAACACCACCAACCTTATACTGTGGAGATACTGATGCACCTCAGAGCTTCTCAGGTTGTTCATTGCTTCACTGTCAGAAGAACTGAGTCAGTGAAGTAGCTAAATATTTTAAAATATGCAGCTAAATATGCTAGTAGATGTAACTTGCAGCCACTTCTTCAGCTCTTCCTCCATCCCTCATCTTCAGCAGGCAGCAGTATGATTACAGTATATTATTAAAAATGCTGCTTCATTATTTATATTTAAGAAATTAATCAAAACAAATTACAGTGATATATATATTGGTTTTTTGTGTGTTTGTAATTTGATGATTATGATTATGAGTTATTTTTTTATTATGTTATTTGTTGATTATTTTTTTTTAAATTGACTGTTAGTAAAAGGGGGCAGATATACCGGTGATAAGATTTTCTCTTCATTCTGCCACACTTCATTTTATTTCTTAATATTGTATACTCACATTTGTGATTGTTTTTTTGTGTTATATTTTAAAATGAATAAATTTAATAAATAAAATAAATAAATAAAAAATATTGTCCTGTTGGAGCTCTGACACGTGGTGTTCCTACATGTTTAAATTAAATCCACAATGTTCGGAGAACCTACATTAGCTTGTGCTGGTTCTGGTCCACGCCAGAAGTCACGCCCATCGTTCACATGAGGCGCCATGGTTAGTGTCAGTTTGTGACCAGCAGGTGGCAGCAGTCCAGTCTCACCTTCAGCACCATGCAGTAGTCTGTTGGGGCCTTGTACTTGCTCTTGTAGTCTTGACCCAGGTACACATTGACGTGGTCCAGTTGGAGGAAACACACCAGGTCTCTGGAGGCCTGCACAACAAACACATGCAGTTCAGGCCCGTCTCATGGCAGCTCTGCTCTCCTCTCATTCCTTCGCCACACACCTTGGCCTTGCCCTTGGGGACATAGTAGATACCGGACGCCCTCAGCAGGAAGTAGCGCTTCTTCCAGGACTTCTTGCCATCCTCCTTCAACCACAGGACTCCCTCCATCTCGGGGACGGACACGGAGCTGCCTCCGAAACACTCCTGACGCACAAACAGGCTCAGGTTTCTATCTGTGGTTCAGGGGTTTGTGATTGAAGATGAAAAGTCTGAGGACGATCCAACAAACCAACCTCTAACAGAGCTTCTTTGTTCCTCTCAGCCATTTCACACGTCTCCTTCCGCCCCAGTAAATAGTTCTGCAGCAGACGACAGGTGGGGGAAAAGAGCATTTTCTACATTCATACTTGCAAACTCAACAAGGGATGAAGAAGTGACCAA
>JBBPBX010041011.1:13705-29078 GCA_038048925.1 Garcialebias charrua
GTGGGAGTGGTGGCGCAGAGGTTAAGAAGGTGAGCTTGTGATCGGAAGATCGCCGGTTCAAGCCCCGGTACAGAAAACATCAAAAATGTGGGTGGGATAAGTGAAGCAGTCACACCTGTCTCCACCCTCATCCGCCCCACTCTGGGCCCTTGAGCAAGGCTCTTAACCCACACCATCTGCCCCCCCGGGGCACCCTAGATATCAGCTCTCTGCTCCACACAGAGGGCTGTGGTAGCTCAGTGTTTGTGTCAGGAAGGGCATTCAGTGTAAAAACAATTGCCATGTCTTTGTGCGACTTAGTTCGCTGTGGTGACCCCTGACGAAGGGAGAAGCCGAAAGAAGAAAAAATAATTAAGCATTCTGGTAGACTCCAAGAAGAAAATGAAGGGAAAATACAACATGCTTCAGGTAAGAAGACATTTACTATCGTGTCCTAATTTAATTAGGACATACATAGGAAAGATGGCATCAACAAAAAATAAATAAACAAGCAGCAGCAACAAGCCAACCAGAGAAACTAAATACAGGTAGTCCCCGACTTACGAGTGCATCGACATACGAGCGGACTAACGAACAGTAAAGTTGCACAGAAAATACAGCACTGGTATGTGTTTTTAGATGAAAGTGTGTTAGCTAACCGTTTATAAACAAAGTTCTGAGCATGTTTATGAACTAGTATGAACGTTTGTGATGAAAAACGAGTGTTCGTAGTAGCGCTAGCATACATTTTCCAACTTACGACCGAAAATCCCGACTTACGAGCGACACGTGTTTCGGGTTCCGACATACGAATTTTCGTGTTACGAGCACCTTGTAGGAACGGAACTTGCTCTTAAGTCGGGGATCACCTGTATAGCAGAGCATTTTGCTAATAGCAAAAACTAATTTGTTAAATATGTAGTACTGAACTAGCAGCGTGCAATACAGACCACTGGCCAAGATGCTACAGACGTAACGTTCCGCTTCTCGAACACATCCTAACACCCCGCCTCCACTGGTCCACAACTGCCAGCACTCCCTCAGTGCTAAGCTAGCTCTACAGAAGTGTGCTAGCTTAGGAGCTAGTGCAAACTTTATTGCAAGCTAGAATGCGTGACTTGCGTAACGATATCTTAGCGCTACGTAAGTCCAGTTAATGGGAAATTATGCCTCTGACCCCGCCCCCAAAAAACTCTTTGATCTAGATTTACCTAAATTTACGTTTTTGATTGACATAGACAAATTTCCCCAAAAAGTGACAAATTTGCAGGTATGTACTTTAAATAGAACCGTAAGAAATCTTTTTCCCCCTGTAATTTTCTGAACTCAGTACTTGTGATGGAACAACAATATTAATAATTTTGTCATTTTTGTAGTGATGTTTTACAGTTAGCACCATCATCAGTCATATAAATTAATTTTTCTCTTCACTCGTTGCTCTACGACCGATGTCAAGGTTGATCATTATTGAAGACTATTTGACAGAATGTCCCATTGAACATGAGCAGATGATCCCTTCAGGTGTGCAGGTGTGTCTCACCTGTGGGTTTTTGAACAGAGCGTACTTCTCTATGCGCTCCGTGAACATGAGACGGTTCTGGCTGTCTCTGGTCCAGTTCAGAAGGTTCTCCACCAGGTTCTCGTGATCCTCAAAGATTCGCTCTACAGATGGAGAGACATTTGATCAGAAGAGATTTAATCCCGAAATGTTGTGCCTGAAAATAAATTTGTTTTGAATGTGACAAGGACCAGGTCCCACGGCTCTGTAAAACATCTGGACCTTGAGCTTTGTCTGGCAACACCAAACATCTGCGGATCAAAAGCACTGATGAACTGATCCTCATCAGGGGGATCTCCTCTGTCTGGAGCAGACAGATGTGTGGAGGATCCACTGTTGTCATCGTGGTTTCTCAGGATGAGAGACAAAGTGAGTCTGCTGCTTCTTTAGATGGAGAACTTCACTAACTGGCTTTTCTATGTGAATGTTTCTGTTCAGTGCCCTGAGACAACTTTGTTGTCAATTGGCACTATTTAAATCAACTTAATTGAATTGAAAGCATGGCCCTAAAGAAGAACAAAACCATGATGTTCTGGTACCGTCAGCACCAGAACATCATCAAACTGTCAAACGGATATGCAGTGACCCAAACAGAGCAAGTTGATTCATGCAGATTCAGAGGGCAAGACAATCAGCCTCCAGAAGATCTCTGGATCCAGATTCCTGTTTTTGGTATTCTAAATCACCTTACAACCTAGCTGTTTTTATTTCATTTTTTTATACAATTTTCTTTCACTTGTTCTTCTCAATTTGTACACTTTATTGTATGATTGTCTACTGTTGTCATCACTCTGTTAAAATCAGGTCTCTCTTGTAAACGAGTCCCTGAGGCTCAATGGGATTAACCTACTGTATCTAAATAAAGGCTGAATGAATTAGATAGTTGCGAACCATCAGGGGGGAAAAAGAGAGCAAAGGGAGGATATTGTCCAGAGGTTTCACAGCTGCTTTGTGTGGGACAGGATGGCGCTGACCGCTACCCGGTAAAATAAAATAAAATAAAAAATACAGACCAGTCAGACAAAAAGTATAACTTAAAGAAAAAGACAATAAAACATTTATACTCTAAACAGCTGTGTGTGAACCTTTTTCTTTTTGTTTTGTTTAGCCTTGCGATGAAAAAAGCTGATGAGCACAATTGAAATGTCTGAATGTCACCTGCAATCCCAATGGCAGCCCTTTGCTTCACGTGTGTGTGCTCACGTGCAATTGGAAAAATGCAGAGAATTAATTTCCCCATTGCAGATTACAATAAATAAATAAAAATATATAAGAGAAATTCTTATAATGATGATGGTCCAAGGACTGAGACAGACGGACGCCAGATTAGTAATGACAACATGTGACGCGTTCCTAATTCATAATGATCCAGTGAAACTCTGTTTCCTTGAGACCTAACCAGTAGATCTGGTAAGTGGTTGGACTAAACGTGAGACTGTTGTAGTATTGACTCTTAATTTGTTAGTTTCTCCAACAAATTCATGAATATAAAACGATTTGCACAATTAGCACCAACATACCAAATGTTATTTAGAACCAATAACACAATAGTGTATAATTTTATTCACACACTGATAAAAACATGAAGCTGATAAAAATTGATTCTTGTTCTTCTGTTATTTATTTATTTTGTATTATTTTATTTATTTTTAACAAAAACTTGAAATGTCATTCCAGAGCTTACAAAAAGCTGCTGCTGCTGTTGTGTGTGTCCCTTGCTCAACTAAATCCCTCGATTACCCCGAGGCAGCTTTAAACCCGTCTAATGCAGACCCGCGGCCTGCAGCAGGTCCAAACGGTCCAGTGAGACCAAGCTCCACTTTTGTCTTGGGTTCTTCTTTCAACACAGCCATTCAGCAGAAGTCCTGTGGATGTAGGTTACATCACACGCCTGGCTGCATTGGACCTACACACACACAAACTCAGTGTGTGTGTGTGTGTCTGGAAGTGTGTGGATGTTTGAGACCGTGATGCACACACAGACCCAGATTCACCAAAAGGATAGAAATGGTTTTAGAGTCAGTGAATGTGTTGAGCTCTCAAAGCCCTCACAAAAGGAGACATGTACCTCAAACTCCACTGCAAACCAAACATGAGCTTTTTTGTTGTTGCCACAGTGTGATCACCACTAAATATGGAAATATACATGCATTTAAAATGGTAAATAGACTATACTTATATAGCATTGTTCTATCTAATCAAGATACTCAAAGCGCTTTACAACACAATTTGTGTCCCCATTTACCTCTACACACATTCATACAGCACTCTACTACATCTCTACAAAGATAATATGAATCTGTAGAGACTAATCAGAGCTTTAGATCAACCGGTCTTTTGCAGACACGTGACATTTTGCACTCCCGGTCGCCATTTTCCGTGGATACCCGTTCATTTAAACAGAGGAAGTCCATGCCTTAGCTGCTACCTCGTAAGGATCAATGTTGTTAATTGAAGCTAACTTCACCATGTAACGTTCTCTGGCTTCAAGGTTGAGTTTCTCTCTATAAGGCTTCTGCTCATTTTTATATTTAGTTTGCATTTTGCTGATGTTATTGTTCTGTATCGCACTGTGTTTAACATGGACTTCCTCTGTTTAAATGAACCGGTATCCACCCAACATGGCGACCGGAAGTGCAAAAAGACACGAGCCGTGACGTCACGTGCAAAAGACCGATGGTCCCCAACGCCTGGGCCGTGGACCGGTACCAGTCTGTGTGTAAATTGGTACTTGGCTGCAAAGAAAGAATACATAACTTACTAAATAAAATGTAAATATGCTTTATTTTGGAAAATTGTCGGATTCTCTCCGCCACATCTGTCTATGACTCACTCTTGACGCAGGTCAAGATGCTAGCCTCGGTCACATGACTTCCTTCTTAAAGGGGCTGATCCCGCCAGTAAGGGGAATCCAGTGTGTATGCAAGAAGAAGATCAACTGCTGGACATCGCAAATGACCGCTGCCTTAAAAGAATGTTTGAGACAACAACTCTGCCGGTGTTCTGGATTAAAGTCGTTTTAGAAGACCCTGAGATCAGCACAACAGCACTGAAAACCCTGTTGTCATTTCCGACATCATCTCTGTGTGAAGCAGGGTTTTCTGCAGTGACCGCAACCAAAACTAAATTATGGAGCAGATTAAATAAAAGCAACACACGTCAGATGTCATTGTCTCCCATTACCCCTGGATGGGACCGTCGATGCAGAGAAACAAGCTCAGGGCTCTTTAGCGTTATAGTGAGTTGTATTTTATTTCAGAAGGACTCATACGTGCGTCTGCTCTTTGTGGACTTCACATCTGCCTTCAACACCATGATCCCCCAAACTCTGATAGACAAACTATCTACACTTGGACTAAGCCCCTCTATTTGTAACTGGGTACTAGACTTCTTAACAGACAGACCACAGTCCGTGAAGATCCACAACTTCTCCTCCTCCACCATAACCCTTAGCACTGGCTCTCCTCAGGGATGTGTGCTGAGCCCCCTTCTGTTCACTCTGCTCACATATGATTGTACAGCCACACTTCCAGGCTGTCATATTGTTAAGTTTGCAGATGATACAGCGGTGGTGGGATGCATTACAAACAATGATGAGTCCAGCTACAGACAGGAGGTGGAACACCTGGAGAGCTGGTGCAAAGAGAACAATCTTCACATGAATGTGAAGAAGACAAAGGAGATGATTGTGGACTTCAGAAGGAACAAACACAACCATGCCCCACTGAAAATAGGTGGGTCTGCAGTGGAAGTGGTCTCCAGCTACAAATACTTGGGTGTACACATGAATGATAACCTCAGCTGGAGCAACAACACCACCAGCCTGATCAAGAAAGGTCATCAGAGACTCTACTTCCTCAGACGGCTGAGACGAGCTGGTCTGAGCAGCCCAGTCCTCACCTCCTTCTACAGGTGTGCAGTGGAGAGCATCCTGTGCTCCAGCATCAACGTGTGGCATGGAGGCTGCACAGTTGAAGAGAGGAAAGCTCTGCAGAGAGTGGTGAAGGCTGCACAGAAGATGTTGGAGTCAGTCTCCCCACCATCACAGACATTTACACCTCCAGATGCAGGAAAAGAGCCACCTGCATCATGAAAGACCTCACTCACCCAGCACACTCACTCTTTGCCCCACTCCCCTCAGGACGGAGGTTGAGGAGCATCAAATGTAGAACCACTAGACTGAGGAACAGCTTCTACCCTGAGGCTGTTAGACTCATGAATAAATAAAAATAAAATAAAAATAAACACTGCAAAATATCACATCATACTGATGCTGATCTGTTTTCTTGTTGCTGTGTTCATCTGTGTTCATCTGTGACCATCTGCTCATACAAACTCATGTTCGTGCTGCTGTTTATTCCCACTATATTAGGCTTAGTGTATTACTAGTTGATGTTTTTCTTAGTTAGTTCTAGATGTTATTACTGTTTTTCTCTTTCATTTGTTGTTGGATGTAACTGGGACCTCGTGTACATAATCTCGTTTTCATCACATGTACCACATGCGGTGCAAATGACAATAAAGACTCTCTGACTCTGATTTTTCATTTACATTTGTTTTTCTGGTGTATCTCATGTTGAATTCATGTTTAACCTTTAATATTACGACAATGTTTGTGCAACATTACAAAGATGCTGCTAATAAAGTTACATACACAGTGGATCCCTCCCTCTTCCAACCGAACGGGATTGTCCGGGAATTTTTTTGGCCCAGGACCTGGAGCGCTTCCAGCCCATCGGTCGCTCCAAGTGCAGCCTGCTGGCCAGGCGGCTCTTTGAGCGGGGACACGTTGTCCGAAGGTTCAGCGTTATTTATCTCCAGATTCCAGCCGGACGTTCCATCCGGACCTCTGTGGTTCTGCTCGGGATTTCTGTGTGGTTTTGTACTGGCTTTCTGTTGGACCAGCTGCTCTGCTGTCAGCCGCAGAAGAGCCGGACCAGACCAGACCAGAACCGAGCCAAGGACGGCTCCAGGCTCTTTGGTCAGTCTGACCACTGCTCACCTGGAGGAAGCGCCCAGGAGGAGCTGCTCGAAGGAAGACCTGCGTCTGCATTGGAGTTCTGCTGGTCTTCCATCTGCCTAGATTCATTTGGATCCGTACGGGACCACTGGTTCAGAGCTGGTCAGCTGAAGGATCTGTTCCGGATCGCGCTGTTCATAACGTCAGTTTATTGCTTTGAACTCGGTTCGGATGGACCCCAAACCCACGAAGGGCTCTATCTGAAGTTTTATTTTTTCTCAACTGGATCAGAACTCTGTTGATCCGAACCGGGTCAGGATCGTGCCTTCCAGGACGAGTGGATGTTCTGGCGGCTCGCTTTGTTCTTTGATGTTGATTATTTGTTTCTGCCTGTTGGTTCTGGACCCAGCACGTGTTCATCGTGAGAGCAGCAGGAGTGATTTGTGTGCACCGGGGTGCTGGAGCTCCCATTAGTCCAATTCAAACTGCAGGTGGTCCACCATGCCAGGCCCATCAGTCAATCAATCAATCAATCAATCAATCAATCAATCAATCAATCAATCAATCAATCAGTCAATCAATCAATCAATCAATCAGTCAATCAATCAATCAGTCAATCAATCAATCAGTCAGTAAATCAATCAATCAGTCAGTCAATCAATCAGTCAGTCAATCAATCAATCAATCAATCAGTCAGTAAATCAATCAATCAATCAGTCAGTAAATCAATCAATCAATCAGTCAATCAATCAGTCAATCAATCAATCAATCAATCAATCAGTCAGTAAATCAATCAATCAATCAGTCAGTAAATCAATCAATCAGTCAGTCAATCAATCAGTCAGTCAGTAAATCAATCAATCAATCAGTCAATCAATCAATCAATCAATCAATCAGTCAATCAATCAGTCAATCAATCAGTCAGTAAATCAATCAATCAGTCAGTAAATCAATCAATCAATCAGTCAGTCAATCAATCAGTCAGTCAGTAAATCAATCAATCAATCAGTCAATCAATCAATCAATCAATCAATCAATCAATCCATTTGATCCATGATGCTGAAACGTTTCTGCACCATTCACATTATTCCCATCATTTTCAGATCTCTGACTATTTGGAGTCACTGAACCTTGTTAACACATCTGGATTTGCCTCTCCCTGCAAACTAAACTGCTTTTGGGTTCTGAGTAATCACATCTTTATAAAGTATTTTCACCATGGTTCCATTATGGGGACTAATTGTCACATTATTAACTCCTGTAATTACACATCTGTCACACAAAAAACACAAGAAAATGTCTAATAACAATGTTGTTATTGCTCTCAGGAATCTAGCCCAACCCTGGTCCACCCACATACCGTATTTTCCGGTATATAGGTCGCACCTTGTTATGGTTTTTTCAAGGCCTGCGACCTATACTCAGGTGCGACCTATATATGGCTTGTTATCACTTTCGGTGAAACAAATTTTTAAATCCAGCTCATTTCACAATTACGTTCATTTATTAAGGAAAGGTTCAGCTCAGACATATGTGACCAGCCACTCCAAATCCAGGAACAAGTCGGCACAGCTCTAACTGAGAAAAAATCAATAAACCTTCAACTTCTGAGAAATTAGTGAAAATCGTTTTTTTGCAAAATGTACCAGTTGAAGTTGTGAAGAAACCATCCCATGCTTTAAAAAACACTTTATAAGTGTTTAAACTGATAAACTTTGTGTTAGAAATCCGTTTGTTTTCAGAGTAAAACCAAGCCGCAGTGATTTGCGTACTGGGGGCGGGGACCCTCACAGCTGATTAACATGCGGGACTTGTTTGGCTGGTATCAGAGCTTTGTTACTGGCTTCGGCCAATAACGTGCAGCTTTGAAAGAAGCACATGGCTACTTAACATCTATAGATCGCCCAGTGGACACAAGGAACAAGGAAAATAATAAAATAAAGCCGATCAAAGCGTCAGAGCTGTCAGCTGTTTTTCCGACCGACCCGAGGGGAAAAAAAAGAAGCTTTTACTGCGTGCGCAAGCAAATCGCAAGCAAATCAGTTTCCATCCATACATAATACATCCATCCATACGTCCATCCATCCATCCACTATCTTTATTTCATTAGACAAAGCAGACACGCGTAATCACCGCGCAATGCGCTCCAGCCGTGGTCTGTGTCCAGCTGCGCATCGCGCAATCACATGCGTTTGACTGGCTTAGGTTTTACAAATCGCAGCAAAGAAACTAACATTTAAAGCACGATAATGGTGCACCAATTATGCAGATTCAACTGGCCGTTTGAAAAGGTAAAATGTACAGTTAACATCGGATGGATCAGCCGTTCTCACGCAGCTGTCAGCTGCTGTCAGCTGCTGTCATCATGATAAAAAAGCTGAATGGAGCAGCGTGTTTAATTAAAATAGCCTTGTTTTTCCCAGATAATTTTGCTCTAAAATGTTTTTGTTTATCTTTATGTAAGGTTATCTTTAGAATTTATTTTTCATGTTAATATATATTTGGTGAAACAAGAAATCTTATCTTTCTTTCTTTGAAATACATTATTTGGATGGATGGATGGATGGATGGATGGATGGATGGAAACCGACCAGCCCACAAAAGCTTAATAAAAAAGACCTACAGCAAAGATAAGGCCTTTCTGCCCTGATGACACAAAAGTCATGTCCAGCACCAACACCTTTGTGACATCTAAAATAAGTCTGTGCAGGAGCTTGGTGTGTGTAAAGCCTTATTTTATTTTGTTTTCCCCCTGTCTAACCTAGATGCAACATAAGCATCTCCTGAGTTTACTCAACATCTTCAGCTATTATACAAACTTTTCCAGTGTCATCAACTTTATAAAGTGCATTCCTGTCCTGTACCTTTAACACCATTTTTTATTATACTTTTACTGCTGTTAATATCATAATTTTTACCATTGGTGTGTGATACTGTTCATTAAATTTTTAAACCTCTTTTATGTTGTGTGTGTGAAGCACCTTGATAACGTAGTTTATCTGTTTTAACTGTGCTATAAATAAAATTGACTTGACTTGACTAGTTGCAGTGGTGGAGAATGTACTCAAACACTGTACTTAAGTAAAAGTACAAATAAACAGACAAAAATGTACTCTAGTAAAAGTAGAAGTACCATATTAATGTTTTTACTTTCAAACTAATGACAAATCAAAAAACTGCAACGTGAATGCAACTTGTAACTCAACACATTATAGAAATGTAGTGTAGTAGAAAGTACAGATACTTCATGTAAAATGTAGTGGAGTAAAAGTAAAAGTACCCACATTTATTTCTACTTAAGTAAAGTACAGATACATGAAAACTGTACTTAAGTACAGTAACAAAGTATTTGTACTTAGTTACATCCCACCACTGACTAGTTGTGACCCTTATTTTTTGGGGTGGGCTGTAACAAAACAATCAACATTATTAATGTGTAAAACATGTCACAATAACATAAAATACAATTCTTTGTATTAATGTTGTTTTTTTAAAGATCAAAAGGAAGTTTGCCAGTAGGGGTGTAGGAAAAAATAGATTTTTCAAAGACTCTGGATTCTTAGTCCTGGCGATTCAGAATCAATTCTAAATGCTCCAAAATCAATTTTTAAACATGTTTAATTTTACCCTGATGCATGCTCAATAATCCAGGTACAAAAATCTAAAAAAGCTAAGTCTGGTATTCAGCTCAGTCTTAACACCCTCTCACAGTGGATCAACCAGTTGGCTGATGACAGCCGAAACCAGCTGCTCACATGATGGAGGACCATCAGCCTAACAATGGATCGTTAGCACCCTGATGGTTGTTTGCTATTCACAGAGGGCTGAGTGATACCAGCAATGACAGCATTATTGTCCCCCTCTTATAATGCTTGAGTTAAAGGTTACTACACTTTGGTAGGCTGAAGTCTGTTTTTGTCTGTATATTTTGAATTATTTGTATGTGATGGACTGGAGACCTGTCCAGGTGTCCCACGCCTCTCGCACAGTGATGACTGGACATGGACACCAGTGAGCCCCATGACTCTTAAAGGAAGAAGTGGTTAAAGATGATGGATGGATGAATTATTTGTTCCTATATTTTTATTTTATTGTTTTAGAGGAATCCAGGCAACTAAGCTAACCTAATACAGTACTGGTAATTCAAGTTACAGCATTTAATGCATTCCTGTATTATTTGTTTGTATTTTTGGTATGAATATCAAATGATTCAAAAACTTTGATAAAGTACAGAACCTACAATTATTGTTTTAAATAAATGTTCTATTTGTTTACATTGTTGTTAATGTTTTCAGTTTAAAATTATTGTTTTAAATAAATGTTCCATTGTCAAAGTCAAAGTCAACTTTATTGTCAGATCTGCAATATGTACTGTACAGGACATACACAGGACCGAAATTGCGTTTCTCTCAGTCCCTCGGTGCAACAGTAAACATCTAAACATTGAAACACTGAAACATATAATAATAGACATAAGCATAAAATAGTAAAACTAACACTGTCCTGAGTTTTTTTGCATAGTGGTATAAGAGTATGAAAATTTACACCAACTCTAAAACTAAAACATTAAACATTTAATGAACATAATACTGTCCTGAGTTTTTGCATACTAGTATAAAAAAAGAGTATAAAAAGTATAACTAAAATAAACTAAAAGGTTTCTAGCATTGACATTTGCATTTGTTTACATTGTTGTTATTCTCAGTTTAAAATTATTGTTTCAAATAAATGTTCCATTTGTTTACATTGTTGTTTATTCTTTTCAGCTTGTCAGTTACAAAGCTGAAACTAAATTTATGACCATTTTAATAGAAAAATCATTTTTGAATCAAAAATTGTTTCTGAATCGAAAAATTGATTTTGAATCGAATCGTGATACCAAAAATCGGAATCAAATCAATTCTCCAGACACTGAGAGATTCATACCCCTATTTGCCAGCAAAGCTGAAATTCTGCACACCTTCCTAGGCAGAGTCTGTGTTGACAGTCAGTTCTGGGGGTTGGGTTAACGCAAATTAATGTAAATGAACAGCAATTGTTAACACCCCCAGGTAATGCTTCTGGAATGGGGACATTCTTCCAAAACTTTGAAGCCTGTTTTCTCCCTAATCTTATTTGCAGATTGCCAACATTGAAATGGCTGTATCTTCTTCATTTTTTTTTTGAGCGACATGTGTTTGGCATCATCGGATAGCTTAGAACCCACACTTTAAGATTCTGTAAATAACTCAAAATGACCCAGGGGAGACTTGTTCCTGGTTTTGCCACGGCCAGTCACATATTTGCTATAATTTTTATCAAACAAATAATTGTTTTTAAGTGTTAATCTTCTTAAAAGCCTTGCTGTGTGCTCCTGTGGCAGACATTTGCAGCAGAGCTAAACGTAGGTGCAACCTATCTAGGGATTTTTCCAATCTATTGGGGATAATTGGACAATGCGACCTATACACCGGTGTGACCTATACACCAGAAAATACGGTACTAAAGCACACCAAATACTTTAAAAAACACGTCAGGGCTATATTTTTTACACATTAACGCAAACGGTCTCCCCCAAAAAATTTGATACGCTGAAAATTTGGGTTTGTTCTTCTGGGGCTGATATAATTTTCATTTCTGAATCCTGGCTAAACAAATCTAACTTCAATAAGGATGTGGTAATTGATGGATTTAACATCTACCATTCTGACCATCTGAAAAAGGGAGTGTGAGTTTGTGTGTGTGGGGTCTCAATTTACATCAGTTAAAACAATTCCAAACCAATTTGAAACCCTAGCAGTAAACATCACTTTGAATGGAGGCCAGATCTTGACTGTCGTGGGATGTCCCCCCCCAAAACCTTGAAGCTCTGTCCTCTCTGTCATATTTCCTAGTTAATTTACAATTCAAAGAAATTCTACTTGCAGGAGATTTAAATATTGACTGGATAAATCAGAGCGCCATAAATTCAAGGAATGTTGCCTGCCACTTAATCTGACCCAACTCATTGACACCCCCACCAGAACAAACAACTGTCCTGAAAAATCTTCCATCTAAGATCTATTTCTAACAAATATGCCTCACAAAGTCCCTGGTATAGGTGTTTTCGCTTATGGTTTACGTGGGCACATTTTCTTCAGTTTTTTGTTTGTTTGTTATTTTTATTTTTGGCATCTTTTTGACGGTTCACTGGTGAAGGGGGCGGGGCTCAGCCAGACAAGTGTTTTTAGCTCCGCTGGTAGCACACCTGGGGAGTGATTGAGTAATTGACTGATGGAGTAGCGTGTGTTGGGAGAAGGTGGGAGCTGCTGTGGCAGTGAAGACGTGTAAAAGAAGCAAATAATTTAAGGTACAGTGCGGGTGGGCTCTGGACGGAGAAACAGAGTCTTCACCTCGGGTTTGATCAACCCAGAGGGGAGCGTCAGATGTTTTTGGCCGGGAGGAAGTTTGTCCTGGATGAACCGGCTGGACGCTAAGTAATGCACTGGGGAGTTTACACGCCTGTTAAATCAACCACCTACGAAATCACCAGTGGTGCATTTTTAATCACTGTTTTTTTTATTAAAGTTTTTTCCTTTTATACATACAAATAAGAAAGCGTGGGTACAAAACATGTTATACGTATGGTCTGTTTAAACAACATACATAAACGCAAACAAAAATTCTTTAAAAATTAATCCCATTCACTCCTATCCAGGTCACTGCCCTATGTCCACACACTACATCTTTAAACCTGACAAAAACAGAGAGCACAAAAAAAAATAAAACAGAATTCACCTGAAATATTATTGTATATTTTGGAATGTATCAAGAAAAAGCCCCCATATTTTATTAAATTTCTCAGTAGAGTGCTGAAGAGAACACCTTATTTTTTCTAGTTTCAAGCATGACAAAAGGTCATATAACCACTGTTTATGAGTTGGAAGGGCAGCACCCTTCCATCTTATTAGAATTGCACGCCTTGCTAACAAGGAACAAAAAGCCAGTGCTTGTCTTTTGGAGGCTGATAGAGGTAACTCTTCACCACTGATACCAAACAGAGCAAGGAGAGGGCTAGGTGTTACTTCTACTCTGAAGATTGTGGACAGGGTTTTAAAAACATCCGTCCAAAACTGACCAAGGCTGGGACAGGACCAGTACATATGAACCAGTGTGGCCTCAGCAGTTTTGCATTTGTCACAGTATGGGGTGATTTCTGGATAAATACGAGACAGTTTGCTTTTGGAGAAGTGGGCTCTGTGTACCACTTTAAACTGAATAAGACAATGGCGTGCACATAGAGATGTTGTGTTAACAAGTTTGAGTATAGAAGCCCATGTTTCATCTGGAATGGTCATGCCCAGGTCCTCCTCCCATACAGCTTTAAGTTTGGGTGAGGAGGTCTCTATCATGTTCAACATTAGATTGTAAAGCCGTGAAATAAGCCCTTTACGGGTCGGGTTCAATTGTAAGATGGTTTCCAACAGTGTAGGCTCTGGTAGAGAAACTGAGCCTGAAAAATGTGATTGAATAAAATGTCTGATTTGTAAATATCTGAAAAAATGGGATTGTGGTAGACCATACTTATTGCTAAGTTGTTCAAATGATGCCAATTTCTTCTCAATGAAAAGGTCCTTAAAATGAGTAAGACCGCTCCTGTGCCATCCCAGAAACACCCCATCCTGAAGAGAAGGTTTAAACAAATGGTTAGGTGCAATGGGGCTTAGAGGGGAAAAATCCTTAAGTTTAAAATGTTTTCTAAACTGGCCCCATATTTTTAGTGAATGTTTCACTACAGGATTCAAAATGGAGTTGGGTGAGGAGAGTGAAAGTGGAGCACAAAGCATAGCTGGTAGAGATATATTATTGTTGTTGTGTAATTCCATAGTCACCCAATCAGGGGAATTACTCAGGTTATGGTAAAAATACCAGTGCACTAAGCATCTGAGGTTAGCAGCCCAATAATAAAACCGAAAGTTAGGAAGACCAAAACCCCCCTCCTCTTTAGGTTTTTGAAGATTCATCTTATTAAGCCTTGGACGTTTATTCCTCCATATGTAGGATGAAAAAATTGAATCCAGCTCGTTGAAAAATATATTAGGAATAAAAATAGGTAGTGCCTGAAAAACATATAAAAATTTGGGTAGTATAGTCATTTTAATTGAGTTTATACGTCCTACCAAGGACATGGAAAGTGGCGTCCATTTTGTGAGGGATCTTTTCACTTGGTTCAACAGTGGAGTCAGATTTTCTTTGAACAAGTTTTTATGTTTTTTTGTCACTGTGACACCCAGATATGTAATTTTTTGTCTTTCAATTCTGAACGGCAAATTAGTAAAGTCTGATATATTTACTTTATTACTTAAAGGGAAAAGCTCACTTTTGGTAAGGTTCAATTTATACCCGGAGATCTGGCCAAATTGGGTAAACAAGTTGAGGGCAAAAGGCAATGAAGTTGATGGCTTGGAAATAAAAAGTAAAAGGTCATCAGCGTAAAGCGACACCTTATGTTCCATGTCATTTCTCCAGATGCCGGATATCTCCTTACTGGTTCGTAGTGCAATAGCGAGGGGCTCTATGGCTAGATCAAAAAGCAAGGGGCTAAGAGGACAGCCTTGGCGGGTGCCTCTTTGTAATTTAAATGGTTTCGAGGTTTGAAAATTAGTACGTACTGTAGCAGATGGCTGATGGTACAATAATTTAATCCAATGAATGAATTTTTCTCCAAAACCAAATTTACTAAGAGCTGCAAAAAGATAGTCAAATTCAACCCGATCAAAGGCCTTTTCAGCGTCAATAGAAACAACACACTCATCCGAGACTGTGGGACTTGAATAAACTATGTTAAGCAACCTACGTATATTAAAATATGAATGTCGGTCTTTAATGAAACCTGTTTGGTCTTTTGAAATATGGTA
>JBBPBX010041012.1:0-10047 GCA_038048925.1 Garcialebias charrua
AGAAGGTCTGATGCTAAACATAGTAAGTGGTTATGCTCCACAGGTTGGATGTGATGGGGAGGAGAAAGATACATTTTGGAAAGATTTGGATGAAGTGATAGAGAGTATTCCCAGGGAGGAAAGAGTGGTGATTGGAGCAGACCTGAATGGACATGTTGGTGAGGGAAACAGAGGGGATGAGGAAGTGATGGGTAGGTTTGGTGTCAAGGAAAGAAACCAGGAAGGACAGATGGTGGTGGATTTTGCCAAGAGAATGGAAATGGCTATAGTCAATACCTATTTCCAAAAGAGGGAGGAACATAGAGTGACATATAAGAGTGGAGGAAGGAGTACACAGGTCGACTACATTCTGTGTAGAAGAGGAAACCTGAGGGAGATTGGAGACTGTAAGGTTGTAGCAGGGGAGAGCGTGGCCAGACAGCATCGGATGGTTGTGTGTAGAATGACTGTTGTTGCGAAGAAGAGAAAACGAGTAAAACCAGAGAAGAAGACCAAATGGTGGAAGCTAAAGAAGGAAGAATGTTGTGAGAAATTCAGAGACGAGCTGTTAAAGGCTCTGGGTGGTAAGAAAGAGCTTCCAAGTGACTGGGCTACTACAGCAACAGTAATTAGAGAGACAGGTAGGAAGGTACTTGGTGTGTCATCTGGACAGAGAATAGATGATAAGGAAACCTGGTGGTGGAATAGTGAAGTGCAGGACGCCATCCAAAGAAAGAGATTAGCCAAGAAGAAATATGACAGTGAGAGGACTGAAGAGAGGAGACAGGAATATAAGGAGATGGGACATAGAGCAAAGAGGGAAGTAGCTAAGGCAAAGCAGAGGGCGTACAATGAGTTATATGGGAGACTGGACACTAAAGAGGGCGAGAAGGACTTGTACCGATTGGCAAGACAGAGGGATCAGGCTGGAAAGGATGTGCAGCAGGTTAGGCTTATTAAAGATGGGAATGGGAATGTTCTAACAAGTGAGGAGAGTGTGATGGGAAGATGGAAGGATTACTTTGAGGAGCTAATGAATGAAGAGAATGAAAGAGAAAGAAGAGTGGAGGTACTAGAAACTGTGGACCAGGAAGTGGGAAAGATTAGTGAGGGTGAAGTCCGGAAAGCTCTGAAAAGAATGAAGAAGGGGAAGGCAGTAGGACCTGATGACATACCAGTGGAGGTTTGGAAATGTCTTGGAGAGATGGCAGTGAGGTTTTTGACTCAAATATTTAATGGAATATTTGAGGGTGAGAAAATGCCTGAAGAATGGAGAAGAAGTGTGCTGGTTCCCATTTTTAAGAACAAGGGTGATGTACAGAGTTGTAGCAACTACAGGGGAATTAAGTTGATGAGCCACACAATGAAGATCTGGGAGAGAGTTGTGGAAGCAAGACTTAGACAAGATGTGACTATCTGTGAGCAGCAGTATGGTTTCATGCCAAGAAAGAGCACCACAGATGCCATCTTTGCTTTGAGGATGTTGATAGAGAAGTACAGAGAGGGTCAGAAAGAACTCCATTGTGTGTTTGTGGATTTAGAAAAAGCTTATGACAGGGTACCAAGAGAAGAGGTGTGGTATTGCATGAGGAAATCTGGAGTGGCAGAAAAGTATGTTAGACTGGTACAGGACATGTATGAGGACAGCAGGACAGTGGTGAGATGTGCTGTGGGAGTGACAGATAGCTTCAAAGTGGCGGTGGGATTGCATCAAGGATCGGCTCTGAGCCCCTTCCTGTTTGCTCTGGTGATGGACCGACTAACAGATGAGGTCAGGCAGGAATCCCCATGGACTATGATGTTTGCAGATGACATTGTGATCTGTGGTGAGAACAGGGAACAAGTGGAAGAGAACTTGGAGAGGTGGAGGTATGCTCTTGAAAGAAGAGGAATGAAAGTCAGCCGTAGTAAGACAGAGTACATGTGTGTGAATGAGAGGGAGGCCAGTGGAACAGTGAGGCTACAAGGAGCAGAGGTCACAAAGGTGCAGGACTTCAAGTACTTGGGGTCCACTGTCCAGGGAAATGGGGAATGTGGTAAAGAGGTGAAAAAGAGAGTCCAGGCAGGATGGAGTGGATGGAGAAAAGTTTCAGGAGTGATTTGTGACAAAAAGGTGTCAGCAAAGGTCAAAGGAAAAGTTTACAAGACAGTGGTGAGACCAGCTATGTTGTATGGTCTGGAGACAGTGGCATTGACAAAGAGACAGGAGAAAGAACTGGAAGTGGCAGAAATGAAGATGTTGAGGTTCTCCTTAGGAGTGACAAGGATGGATAAGATCAGGAATGAGATCATCAGAGGTACAGCACATGTTAAACAACTGGGAGATAAAGTTAGGGAGGCCAGACTGAGATGGTTTGGACATGTCCAGAGGAGGGACAGTGGGTATATTGGTAGAAGGATGTTAGAAATGCAGCTGCCAGGAAAAAGACAAAGAGGGAGACCAAAGAGGAGATATATGGATGCAGTTAGAGAGGACATGGAGGTAGTTGGAGTGAGGACAGAGGATGCAGAGGACAGAGTGAGGTGGAGGAGGATGACTCGCTGTGGCGACCCCTGAAAAGGGAAAAGCCGAAAGAAGAAGAAGAAGAATCTGAACGCGACAAATCCGATGTTTTCAAATCCGACCCAGGCCGTTTCAGTATGTAGTTTTAAATCGGATATATATCTGATGTTTTCAAAGCGACTGCAGTCTGAACGCTCATGTGACTTACATCTGACTTTTTCAGAACTGTGCGGCTCATTTAATTGAGCCCGCGCGTGTTTGTACAGACAGCGGGGACACGCAGTAGCTCAGAGCGGGGTGGGGACGAGCTCTCTGTATTTGCAGTGAGACCGATGCACACACCACTCGCTTGCTTTCTACTCAGTTTTTACCTTTAATCATTTGGATGTTTAGCTTTCCCCGATTGGACAACAACTTCAAAATTACGAACACACACTGAAAACTGTTGCGCGTGTCCAAGTTTACTTCCTCAAACACAAGGTGCTGCGTCAGCAGTGTTGACAGATCTCGGGGCAAAAACAAGCGACCAGCCCCATGAAAACAAGCAACTCGCAGCCTGTGTGTCACGTCACGCAGGCTGAGACATGAGCCGCAGCGAGGATCCAAAAGAGGCGTGGAGCAGAACACAGCTGCAGTTCATTTTTAATATTTCCTCACATCTACAGCTGCACTGATCAGCGCGCTATGTTTTCTTCTGCGCATGCGGGTCGCTTCTGCAATGTAGAGCGTTCACACTGGAGTCATGCAGGTCTGATGCAGGTTGCATATCAGAGTCAGAGAGTCTTTATTGTCATTTGCACCGCATGTGGTACATGTGATGAAAACGAGATTATGTACACGGGGTCCCAGTTACATCCAACAACAAATGCAAGAGAAAAACAGTAATAACATCTAGAACTAACTAAGAAAAACATCAACTAGTAATACACTAAGCTTAATATAGTGGGAATAAACAGCAGCACGAACATGAGTTTGTATGAGCAGATGATCACAGATGAACACAGATGAACACAGCGACAAGAAAACAGATCAGCATCAGTATGATGTGATATTTTGCAGTGTTTATTTTTTATTTTTTTTTTATTTATTCATGAGTCTAACAGCCTCAGGGTAGAAGCTGTTCCTCAGTCTAGTGGTTCTACACTTGATGCTCCTCAACCTCCGTCCTGAGGGGAGTGGGGCAAAGAGTGAGTGTGCTGGATGAGTGAGGTCTTTCATGATGCAGGTCGCTCTTTTTCTGCATCTGGAGGTGTAAATGTCTGTGATTGTGGGGAGACTGACTCCAACAGACTTCTGTGCAGCCTTCACCACTCTCTGCAGAGCTTTCCTCTCTTCAACTGTGCAGCCTCCATGCCACACGTTGATGCTGGAGCACAGGACACTCTCCACTGCACACCTGTAGAACGAGGTGAGAACTGGGCTGCTCAGACCAGCACGTCTCAGCCGTCTGAGGAAGTAGAGTCTCTGATGACCTTTCTTGATCAGGCTGGTGGTGTTGTTGCTCCAGCTGAGGTTATCATTCATGTGTACACCCAAGTATTTGTAGCTGGAGACCACTTCCACTGCAGACCCACCTATTTTCAGTGGGGCGTGGGTGTGTTTGTTCCTTCTGAAGTCCACAATCATCTCCTTTGTCTTCTTCACATTCATGTGAAGATTATTCTCTTTGCACCAGCTCTCCAGGTGTTCCACCTCCTGTCTGTAGCTGGACTCATCATTGTTTGTGATGCATCCCACCACCGCTGTATCATCTGCAAACTTAACAATATGACAGCCTGGAAGTGTGGCTGTACAATCATATGTGAGCAGAGTGAACAGAAGGGGGCTCAGCACACATCCCTGAGGAGAGCCAGTGCTGAGGGTTATGGTGGAGGAGGAGAAGTTGTGGATCTTCACGGACTGTGGTCTGTCTGTTAAGAAGTCTAGTACCCAGTTACAAATAGAGGGGCTTAGTCCAAGTGTAGATAGTTTGTCTATCAGAGTTTGGGGGATCATGGTGTTGAAGGCAGATGTGAAGTCCACAAAGAGCAGACGCACGTATGAGTCCTTCTGATCCAGGTGGGTGAGAGCAGTGTGGACCACGGAAGAAATGGCGTCCTCTGTTGATCGGTTCTCACGGTATGCGTATTGATGAGGGTCCTCATTGATGTTGACGGTTGCCTTGATGTGGGACATGACCAGTTTCTCAAAACATTTAGCGACTATCGGGGTGAGGGCCACCGGTCTATAGTCATTCAGACCAGTCACTGTGGAGCTCTTTGGGACTGGGATGATGGTCGCGGTCTTCAGGCAGGTGGGAACTGACTCCAGTGCAAGTGAGGTGGTGAAGATGTCAGCCAGCACCTCACAGAGCTGGTCCGCACATTCCTTCAGAACTTTCCCTGGGATGTTGTCTGGTCCGGTTGCTTTATGAGGATTAATCTTTCTGAGACTGCCTCTCACTTCTGCTGCGGACACCCTGAGATGCTCTTCATCTGGTGATGAGGTGAGTCTGGTGCTAGCTGGTCTGTTTGGATCATCAAAACGTGCATAAAACTTATTGAGGGCATCAGGCAGAGATGGGTCCCTGGGGCATTGTTTGTTTTTGCCTTTGTAATCTGTTATGCATTTAATACCCTTCCACATGCTCCGTGGGTCTTGTGAGGTGAACTGTCCCTCAATCCTCTGTGCATACGTGGCCTTGGCCTTCTTAATGCCATCCTTCAGTTCATTCCTATAAAATGTAGTGTGAACGTTCACACCAAAAGATCAGATTTTTTTTAATCTGAATTGAGCATTAATACCTGCAGTGTGAACGTAGCCTCAGAAGCCAAGATGGTAAGAGGATTACCAATTCCACCAATAGCTGTGTTTCCATCCATTTTCATTTCGAATTTTGAGCTACCTCGCAAATATGTAAATACAAATTAATGCAGATCAGAAGTGTTTCCATCTACTGGCTTGAAGCACTTCTTCCAAGCCGCGCACAGCGTCATTACGTCAGACGTACCAGTCTTTTAAGTCGCTACTAAATGTTCTATTGGAGGAACCTTATACACTTATGCATGCTCACAACCACACACAAATGGATGCAGGGATGTATATATAGATATATGCAGATATGTAGATGGGTATATAAATGAATATAAAAGTATATGTATGTATACTACTGTATATATATATTTGTAGATATGGGTATGTGTATTTATAGAATTCTACTGCAAGCTCATGAATATTATTAGTCTTTATGCATGTATGTTCCATTGTTGTGTTCTGTCATGTGCTTTGCAGGATTGTGGACGGAGGTTGGGTGTGTTTGCCTTGTGCTCTTTTGGTTGATAATTGTTGATTTGTTGTCTTACTTTCTCTTTTCTTTCTTTCTCTCTTAAAAAAAAAATATATTGGAGTGAGAGGATGGCTAAAAGGTGTGAAGGGAGGCCATCTATAAATGGAAAAAAAAAAAAAAAACGTCAGCGTCATTACGTCAGACGTCAGCACTGCGCATGTCTACAGTAAACAGGAAGTAGCGGTTGAAAACAGAACCCGGCCACACATCTCGTCAAAATGGAGAGAATATTTCAGGTATGTGTTGCTATCGGGCAAGTTGTATTTATTCTGTCATGCCAACTAGTTTTAGCGATGTTACATGTTGTCCGGAGCGGAAACAGCTGATCAGTCACGTGACGTGAATGTTCGCTACGGCAGCACGAGTCGGCAAATGTGTTTCCATCTGTCGTTTTGCGCATCTGCTCATTTTCGCAGATCCCAAAAACCACCTCAAGCGAGCGTATAAACTTTTTGGCGAATTTCAGGAAGTAACTTCGCATTTTGCCGTTTTCATTAAGCTTTTCTGCTGCAATACTTCAAAATGCGCACCTAGAAACCTTGATGGAAACACGGCTATTGTTGCACAGAAAGATAGTGCAGAAATACCAGAATGGTGTTACCCAGCGTAAAATAGCAAAGACTTTTAAGTTATCATCATCAACCGTGCATTACATCATCAAAAGATTCAGAGAATCTGGAACAATCGCTGTGTGTAAAGGCTGAAATATACCTGAGCGTACTCCCTATACGCCTCTGTATGACTTCCGGAGGCTGAAGCAAAAGCGTAGCCCCGCGCAGCCCCTCAGGGCACGAACGCGCAAAGCTCTTTTTTTACGACCGCGCACGCTTGCGCGGTGTCTGACCATAAACTTCCCCGGCGCCGGACTGTTTTGTATGTTACACAAATGAAATAAATTCCCCTTCTTTATCGCTGATCGGGCCTTTTCTTTTGTTTTTTTGCCTAAAATCAAGTAATCGCTTCTTCCTCCGTTCACTCCATGACTGAAATGAATGAATTCAGGTCCTACCTGGCAGCGTGAGGTTTTAAATATTCCCTGGTGGTCTGTGGGCTAAAGAAAAGCGCTCCCACATATATAGTAGAAACACCGCATCAGAACACCGCAGCGGTCTTCAGTGAGCTGCTCATGATGCATTCTCGAGGTTTCACTGAGCTGACTGAAAGCTGTCAATCATTTCAGTAGGCGTGTCAGCAAGTGACCAATCAGCGACCTCAGTTGAGTCCCCTCCGCGCGCAGCTGCTCACATTACAACAAGGATTTGGAGCGAGAACGCGAGCATTTGAAAGCTGATAGCTTCTGAAGCTATATCAGCGAAACGCATGCGCACAAAATGCGCGCGTAGAGTGGCGTAAGGGAGGACGCTCAGGTATATTTCAGCCTTAAGGGTCAAGGCCGTAAAACTCTACTGGATGCTCGTGATCTCCGGGCCCTTAAACGTCACTGCACCTCAAACAGGAATGCCACTGTCAAGGAAATAACAGAATGGGCTCAGGAATACTTCCAGAAAGCATTGTCAGTGAACACAATCCACCGTGCCATCCGCCGTTGCCAGCTGAAACTCTACAGTGCAAAGAGGAAGCCATTTCTAAGCAAGCTCCACAAGCTCAGACGTTTGCACTGGGCCAGGGGTCATTTAAAATGGAGTGTGGCAAAATGGAAGACTGTTCTGTGGTCAGATGAGTCAAGGCCTAGTTATACTCGCGCTTTGGTCCGTTGGCTGGAGCGCGCGCACTGAGCCGTGCGGCTTCATGCGTTTACAGTGTCGCAGCTGTGTTTATGGTTGACGCACGGCGGCGCATGGCAAAGTGCTGTTCTTTTACGGACCAGCAGGTGGCAGTACCCTCTAAAACCTGTGCATATGTTGCAAGAAAGGGTAGAAGAAGAAATCTACCGTAGAAGAAGAACTGTTTGAAATCACACAACAACAAAAATGGTCCGCTCGCGTGCTGAACTGTTGTCTTTATTTTAGAGGAGCAAATCATAATAGAACAACAGTTATTGTGTCTTGCGGTTTTAATGCATGGAATCAGCGAGGAGGAAGCGATCACGTGACTTTTGGCAAAACAACAAAAGAAAAGTCCAGCTCAGAGATGAAGAAGAAGGTGAATTTAATACATTTGTATCACAAAAAAACATTCCTCCATGCGTCGCAACGCCATCTCCACGACCACAGCGGCGCAGACAGCTGCAGGCTCTGACATAAAGGTCCCCATCCGACCTGTCAATCAATTCTGTAGCGCCCACCGCGTGCGCACTAGGCTTGCGGAGTTTCAAAAAAATCAGAGGTGCGCGACACGCGCCAAGACGACACGCGGGGCCTATGCGCAGGGGCGGGGACGGTGAAATTGCGTCACTTTTGGCGCGCGCGACGTGTCGAGTATAAATCTAGCTTCACGATTTGAAGTTCTTTATAGCCCAAGTTGTTATCAATGCTCCGTTCAGAAGCCTGCATCACTGATGGTATGGGGTTGCATGAGCGCTTGTGGCATGGGCAGCTTGCATGTCTGGAAAGGCACCATTAATGCAGAGAACTATGTTCAGGTTCTAGAACAACATATGCTCCCATCTAGACGTCATCTCTTTCAGGGAAGACCCTGCATTTTTCAACAAGATAATGCCAGACCACATTCTGCAGCAATCACAACATCATGGCTACGTAGGAGAAGGATCCGGGTACTGAAATGTCCAGCCTGCAGTCCAGATCTTTCACCTATAGAGAACATTTGGTGCATCATAAAGAGGAAGGTGCAACAAAGAAGGCCCAAGACGATTGAACAGTTAGAGGCCTGTATTAGACATGAATGTAGAGCATTCCTATTTCTAAACTTGAGAAACTGGTCTCCTCTGTCCCCAGACGTCTGTTGAGTGTTGTAAGAAGAAGGGGGATGCCACACAGTGGTAAAAATGGACTTGTCCCAACTTTTTTGGGATTTGTTGACGCCATGAAATTTTGAAACAACATATTTTTCCCTTAAAATGATACATTCTCTCAGTTTAAACTTTTGATCTGTCATCTATGTTCTATTACGAATAAAATATTGACATTTGCTATCTCCACATCATTGCATTCAGTTTTTATTCACAATTTGTTTAGTGTCCCAACTTTTTTGGAATCCGGTTTGTAAATGAGAAATGATCCTGCACTTAATACACTTATAAATCACACATAAAGTGATTAAAAGTACATTTGAAATACAGGTGCTGGTCATAAAATTAGAATACTGTGGAAAAAGTTTTTATTTCAGTAATTCCATTCAAAAAGTGAAATTTGTATATTCATTCGTTACAGACTAATATATTTCAAATGTTTGTTTATTTTAATGTTGATAACTGACAAACCAGCGACCTCTATTTGTCCTGAAGTGAACACCCCTGAAGACCTGCAGCTTTGCAGACATTTCAATAATGAGTTTACATATTTTGTTTCATGTTAATCTACTGTAACATACCTTTGTAAAATATACCAGAATGAAGGAAATGGCATATAGCGGTACTATCCAAAATTCTCTGGGGTAGGACCAGGGGCACCCTGTGGCATGCCACGGGAAGTGTCACTACTACATGCCGGTGCGGCGGTGCCACAAATTGAGCTCGGCCTTGCTGACCGGGGGAGCGCAGCAGAGAGGAGGAGGACCCCCCCCACACCTCCGGCCAGTCCGTGAAAATATAGTCTGTCATTAAACCGGTCCGTGATGCAAAAAAGGTTGGGGACTGCTGATATAGACTTCAAAAGAATTAAAATAAGAAAATAAAACGTTCTAAATGACGGAAATCCGTCTCGGGGACGGAAAACTTTAAATCATCACATTGAAAAGCAGGAATGTTTAGATACAAACCTAATCTGTGAAGCAGAACATCTTGGGCTTCGTTGTGTTGCAGTTTGTCCTTTAACGACATCGTTCCTCTTTATAATCTGCGACTGATGTTTCCAGAACCTCCAACATTTCTTCCGTAGCCACTTCGTCTCTTTGTTTAGCCTGATGACTCCTCATCGCTGTTAGATACAGTTTCCTTAATATAATAGATACGGAACAGGCACATATGAAACGAACTCAGGAAGATTAAATTACTGTAAATATTACAGAAATTTAGCTCGTAGTCTAAAAGTACCTCACATCTCTTATCTTCGTTGGCGACAACTTCCGGTGACTTCTTCTTCTTTATTATATTGGCGGTTGGCAAACAACTGAAAGAAGCATTACCTCCACCGACTGGTAAGGAGTGTGGACCAAATGACCA
>JBBPBX010041012.1:15949-29077 GCA_038048925.1 Garcialebias charrua
AAAAAAGTTGAATCAGGTTGTTGTTGTCTTTACATGCAGTAAACAATTATTGTTTTCTCTGAACTGGACTCATTTAATGAGACTGAAAGTGTCTTTAAAGGTGCAGTCTGCAGTTTCTGTAGAACGCAGCACTTAGAAAAATTTTCAACAGGCAAAGTATTCTGATCCCTCCCCCTCAGAGCCATATATGGCTCTGCTCCCCCTTGCTCTGCTGAAATTCAAATTCAAGCTTTGTTTTTATTGGCTGATTAAAAACTCTGTTTTTATTGGCTGATTCAAATTCAAGCTCTGTTTTTATTGGCTGGTTACAAACTCTGTTTTTATTGGCTGGTTAACGGCGGGTCACTGTGGCTTTTTAGAAATGCTTTTAGTAACACCTGGAGAAGCAAGGGGACTATAGTTTTTTCAGAGATTACTTTGTCTAACATCAGTCTGTCAGGAGATAGTGACAAAGTGAAGAAATATGTTAAAAATATATTTTTAGAAAACTTACAGACTGCACTACAGAAACTGCAGACTGCACCTTTAACAACAGGAAGTGAGATGAGTGAGAAACCAGAGGAGCTCCTGATGATCACCATCATGACCAAACATCTACTGTATTTTATTCCTGTTTAAGAGTTTTGATACAGTTTTCTAAAGGCTATGTGTGAATTTTGTTAAAAATAAATTAAACACTCATGTAAAAAAAACATCTTAAAATATATAATTAAAATATTTTTCCCTCCTTGGTTATGGGTGATTCACAGTTTTCATCATTTTCACAAAACATACTGTTTATGGGCATGTTTTGGGTAAAACTCGGGTTCTCTTTATTTGTTTAAAGCAATGTCAGTCCAACCAACCAACCAACCAACCAACCAACCAACCAACCAACCAACCAACCAACCAACCAACCAACCAACCAACCAACCAACCAACCAACCAACCAACCAACCAACCAACCAACCAACCATCCATCCATCCATCCATCCAACCAACCATCCATCCATCCATCCATCATCTTTACTTGCTTCTTCCTTTTCAGTTTGCAGGAGTCACTGGTGCCCATGTCCAGCAGTCATTATACAAGCGGAGGAGGACACCCTGGACAGGTCTCCAGTCCATCACAGGGACACAAACGAGATAAACATCCATTCACTCCTCTCACCTAGGGACAATTTGGAGTTACCAGTCAGTCCAACATTTATGTTTTTAGTCTGTGGGAGGAAACAAGAGTACCTGGAGAAAACCCACACATGCACGGAGAGAACATGCAAACTCCACACAGAAAGACCCCAGGTCCAACTGGGGATTGGACCCAGGACCCTCTTGCTGTGAGGCAACAGTGAAAAGCGTCGTGCTGCCATAAACCTCCATCACTGGTGATATTTTTTGAAAAACTTTAGTGTTTGCATTCTGCAGCTCCAAACTCAGCAGGTGTAGAACAACCAGATTTTTCTGACCCACATTGGTTGTACTCACTGTCTGGGGGAAGGACTTCATAACTCTTAGACACCTTCAGCAGAGCTTCTGCCACTGCAAAGACACAAAACACATTGATCCACAACATATATAGCTCAACATGAAGGAACAGATTGTCTTTTATCATTTATTTTCAAATGTTCACTAAAAGTCAATAAATATAGATCCAAACTGAAAACTAATAAACTTTAAAGTACTAAGACGTCTCTAAAAAACTGTTGGACTCACTGGTGGCGTAAAGATGTGGGCAGCTCGTGCCGAGGCTCAGAGGTTTGTGGCTCGTCCGTCCTGTCACAAAATAAAACACATTTTATGTTATTAGGTCAAAATATTTCACACAGTCTGTTCCTAAAAACGTGAATAGACTTTAGGTTGTGCAAGTTAAAAATATAATGACGTGTTCTGTTTTCTAGTGAAACAGCAGAGAAAGATGTCGTGCTACAATCAATGAGGACTCTCCTCAGACTCCATCTATTCAGCGGTACTGGAGAAGAGAGTCCGATCGTTGGTCAGATCCATTAGGTAACATGCTGGATCTGTCCTGGCCGTGGAACACTGGACCAGCTCTTTATCCTCACCAGGGTCCTCAAGGGGTCATGGGGGTTTGTCCATCCAGTCTCCATGTGTTTTGTGGACTTGGGAGAAGGCATTTGATCATTCCTCGGGGTACACTGTAGGGGGTGCTCCGTGATGGGATTATGGTCCTGTTGTTACAGACCCTATACAAGTGGTGCAAGTCGGACCTCTTCAGGGTGGAAGGACTCCAACAGGACTGCCTGCTGCCACTTTCCGTTATGAACAGTCAAGGGGCAGAGTGAATACTGTCCGATGGACTCAGGATTCCATCTCTGCTCTTTGCAGATGATGTGGTCCTGTTGGTGTCATCATGCTGTGATCTTCAGCTCTCACTGGAGCAGTTCCCAGTCGAGTGTGAAGCAGCTGGGATGAGAAACAGCACCTCCAGATCTGAGGCCATGCATCCTCAGTCTGATTGTTCTCTTCAGGTCGAGGGCGAGGTTCTGCCTTGAGTGGAGGAGTTAATGTATCTCTGGGTTTTGTTCACGAGTGAGGGAAGAATGGAGCGTGAGATTAACAGACAGATTGATGCAACATCTGCAGTATTGCGGACTTTGTACCAGTCCATTGTGGTGAAGAGGGAGCTGAGCTGTGTGGCAAAGCTCTCTGCTTACTGGTTGGTCTACGTTCCTCCTCTCACCTCTGGTCATGAACTCTGGGTAGAGACTGAAAGAATGAGATCGTGGATCCAGGAGGTTGAACTGAGTTTCTCCTGCAGGGGAGCTGGATTATCCCTCAGAGATAGAGTGAGAAGTTCAGCAGAGACTCAGAGTAGAACCACTGCTCCACCACATCTAGAGGAGCCAGTTGAGGTGGTTCAGGCATCTGGTAAGGATGCTCCCTGGACGCCTCCCTAGGGAGGTGCTTCAGGCATGTCCAACTGGCAGGAGACCCAGGGAAGACACAGGACATGTTGGAGAGACTACGTCTCTCTGTTGGTCTATAGGAACTCCTTAGATCTTCCCAGAAGAGCTGGAAGAGCTGGAAGAGGTGGCTGTGGAAAAAGATGTCTGGACCTCTCTGCTCAAGCTGCTGCCACCGAGACATGACTTTGGAACAAACGGAAAATAATGGATGGATGGATGAATGGATGGATGGATGGATGGATGAAAGGATTTATTTTTATTCCAGAATCAGCTTTCAGGAGCTTCTCACTGCAGAAGAGAATCTCCATCAGTCGGGACCTCCATTGAGAGGAATGAGGTTTGGGAGGAACTCATAGAAAACCCACACGTGACGAGGAGAACATGCCAACTCCACATAGAAAACCTCCTCTGGGAGTTGAACCCAGGACCGTGTTGCTGTGAGGCGACAGTGTTAACCACCTTTTCCACCATTCAGCCAGGTAAGGTTATGTACCGGTACCTGTTTTTATTGTTGTGGATGAGAACTTTCTTCTCTTCTGAGAACAAGGAGACTGGTTGTTTCTCCAAACAGCCTCTCATGGTGAACTAGACGACGTCTCTTCGATGCCCATGAACCAGATGTTTGTGCAAACAGAGTGATGTGTGAGGCTGCAGCTGGCTTCAAGGACAGCTGCAGAACTTTAACTCTGCTGAGCTGAAAATGTTATAAAAGTGAGCAGATGACGCGGCTCATGACTCATTTCTGTGACTGGTCTTCATGTTTCTGGATGTAGCCTGCCATGAAATCTAACGTTGCAAGATGTCGGTTAAAAATCTTCACATGCCCAGAGAGTGGTTCGTTTGAATAAACATCAGAGAACAAAATAATTTCTCCAACAGTTGTGTGAAATGAAAAACATCTGGAGATTCTTACCATCATCTGCAGCTTCAGATAAATGAGTTTTTCTCTGGTCTTACAGGAGATGACTGGTGTCCCCCGGTGGTCCAGCAGCTTCCATGCTGCTGCTGAGAATGAGTTCTTTTTGTGTCCAGATGTGAACGAGGTCCTTATTGTTGATGAACCCGTTAGTCTGGATCAGATGATCTGGTTAGCTGATCTCCTGATGCAGATCAAACATGAATGGAAGATTCGTTACAGTCACATGGATCAGTTAGTTGAGTTAAGTCCACACCACTGGTCTCATGTGTCCATGATCCACCCCTTGAGTTCTGCCACCACACAGATGTTTAACTGCCTTGGCAACCTCAGTCCAAGTTATGGATGAACCAACCACCAAGTCCCCTGACTCTCCTGGACCTCCATGGAAGGTGGTCTGGTGGGATTGAAGAGGTCCACAAAACGTTGCTTCCACTGTTCAACATCATCACTGGTTGTGGTCAACAGCTCCTCACCTCCACTACACAGTGTTGGTAAAGCGCTGCTTCCCCTCCTCCGTCACCTGATGGTTTGACAGGGTCTTCTCAGAGTCAAGTCTCAATCCAAGGCTGCAATGAACTCAGGGGTACAACTCACTTGACCCGCTGGTTCCCCTGGCTGCCTCTGGAATCCACCAGCTGGATGGCCTCCCTCACTCAGGTCCATCACCTGGTTCATCAATGGCCTCCATGAGAAGCACTAACAACCTGTGGTCACAGCTCAAGGCAGCCGTCTCAACTTTAGAGGCTGGGAACATTGACCACCCAGACTCAATGCTCTCTTCCTCCACTATGGTGCAGAAGAGACTTTGGACAAGTTCTTCTACTAGACGTTCCCAGCAATCTCCTCATTACATGTCTGGGTCTACAGGGTCTGCTCGGTATCTTACTCCATCATGTGATCCAACCCATCATCAGCTGCTGAATAATTGACAGCTCTTCTCACCTTCAAACCATACTGATGCCCAACACACAGGCCAGGGGGGCACAAGTATCACCAGCACCCGCTTCGGATGTTATCAACCATAAAATGGCCCTTATCAATTATTATCATCCCCATACGTACCAGTCAGATTGCCCCTCCTGTACCTCCTAGGAGGTTTAAAGGTACGTTGTCACCGTTACAAGCGATGACAGCAGGCTCCGTCTTTAGCTACGTGGTTAGGTTTAGAGTAAAGGGTCTTGGTTAGGTTTAGGGTCTTGGTTAGGTTTAGGGTTGGTCCTCTGGGTCAGGTTTAAGGTTAGGTTGAGGAAAACGGTTACATAAGCTGAAAAAAACAAAAACGCTACACTTCCGGGTTTACGGAAACACGCTGCCTACTCACAGCGATAACAACGCTGATAACGTTCTGTTGAACATGCTAGTAGGTAGATTGTGACCTATTTGCTGCTACAAATGGGGATGATAACAGTTGATAACACCCATTGTATGGACTGACAACATCCGAACCCGCTGACACCAGCCTGGCCCCTCTCCCAGAGGCAACTCCAGAGTAGAAGATCCAGCTCTTCTCAAGCAGATTGTTTCCAGAGCCATGTGTTGAGATGATCAGCTCATTGATTAAAGCTCCACAGGAAGTTTGTTGAAGACAAAACCAAAGTAAATGATCAGTTCCTGTCTGTCAGCTCCTGTCACTCACCTGCAGGAGACCTTCAGGTGTTTCCTGGAGTCTGTTCATTTTGAGCTGCTGAAGAAAAGTCCAGTTGTTTCAGGTCTCCAGCTGTTTGTCACCATTTTAGTTTGAGTCCAGCTGTGTTAAAGTCAGCTGATCTCTCCTATAAAGGTTACACTGCACCTGAAGGAAGAATCAAAACATCCAGGTTAAAATCCAGCGATTGATCCAGTGTTTGCTGCGACTTCTGCACATCTGGAAAATAAATGTCCTCTCAAACAACTCAGTGCTGGGACTCAAGATGTGTTTAACTCTGTGCTTGAGAGGATTTTTACTCTCATTTACTCTATATGACATTTATTTGATTAAATTGTAAATTGTTCTGTATTTTGATTTATCGATTGGTTGAACTGAAAAATACACAATTTTAAAAATAAGTAAACTACTTTTGAGTTACAGTTTAGGACAAAGTTTGTCAAAGTAGCAAACAACAACAATAAATGACAGAAAAAGACAGTTTTATGTGAAATAAATAAAAAAAATACTGAAGGAAAAGTTATGTGAATACAAACGGTCATGTGATGAAACTTCACACATTCACACAAAAGACTCAACTGATGAGTTTTTATTGATTTTTATAGATGAAGTGAGATGAACTGAACCAACCAGAGGAGACTTTAACATATGACACTGATCAGGTGATTAAGAGTCGAGGTGTGGAGGAGCTGCAGGTAAGTCATAAAGAATAATGATTAAAGTTGAAAAGCTGTTCTGTTCAAACATGAAGCACAGTTTGGGTTTATTACATTCAGTGTCAAGGTGCAGAGATCGCTCACCGAGTTATCAATACTCAAGAATCTAAAAGCAAACTAAACATCTGCAGCTCGTCTTTGACTCAAAGCTTCAATAAATGTAGTCTGACAGGAGAAATGAACCCCAGGACAGATCAGGTGAGAGGCAAACAGGAACAGAGGCCCAGCAGCTGATGATAAATGAGTTAAACATCAGACAATAGCATCAATTTATAAAATCGTTCATGCAAATGTAAATTTTTTTAATTAATAAAATAAATATAAACTAATATATATAAACAAATAGAACTTCAGCTGGTAAACTCTGAGCTGAGGTTAGTTTAAAATTAGATGAAGGTTAATTGGTCAAACAATTCAAATATATATTTATTTATTTAAAAATGAATGCATAATTAAATTATATGCATTACAGATTCATACATTAACATGTCTCTAACTTATGAGGCCTAATATAAATCCATTTCAGAAAAAGTTGGAATGTTCTGTAAGAAGTAAATAAAACAGGATGCATTGATTTCACATTTTAAACAGTTTTGTTATTCATAACAGAAACAAGTAAATTTATTTTTAACAAAACAAATGAAAGTTTGTAAAACCATGTTGTTTTCTGTGAAGCATCTCCTGGCCTTTTAGGAGTCTGTAAACACCCAGGACCTGAGGAGACTTGTAGCTGGAGGTTTGGTTGGGAATACTGTCCCATTCTGGTGTGATGGAGGACTCCAGATGTCCTTCAGTCCTGGATCTTCTCTGCTGGATCAGATCAGATGTTCTAAAACATGGACTGTAAATTTTTTTTCTGCATTGATGGAGTCTATCCAGATGTTTAAGCTGCTCATGCCAGAGGTTCAACCATCAGAGAAGCAGGTTTTGAACTGGGAGCTGGAAACAGTTTGGATGGTCCATCTCCTCCATAGTGTAGATTACATGGTGTCCAAGCAGAACTTCAGATTTGGACCGTCTGACCACAGAACAGTTCTGGACATCACCTCAGTCCATTTGAAATAAGCTCTGGTCCAAAGAAGACAGCTGTGGTTCTGGATGGTGTTCACATCTGGCTTCTTCTTTGTCTGATAGAGCTTTAAGCAGTATCTGTGGATGAGCTGTGTTTACAGATGATGATCTGTGGAAGTGATCATGAGTCAAGAACAGAACCAGAACCAGACCTGGTTTTAATGCAGTGAGGTTCAGAACAGAACCAGAACCAGATCTGGTTTTAATGCAGTGAAGTCCAGAACAGAACAGAACCAGAACCAGAACCAGACCTGGTTTTAATGCTGTGAAGTCCAGAACAAAACCAGAACCAGACCTGGTCAGGGATTACTTTGAAGATCACGACTTGGACTTTTTCTGCATCACAGAGTTGTGGATGTCGCCGGGTGAGTCCAGCGCGCTGACGGAAATAATACCACCAAACTGTTTGTTTTTTAACGACCTGCGACCATCAGGTCGTGGTGGTGGATTATTAACAATATTCAAATCAACTTTTGACTGTAAACAACTGTCCATTCCAGTCTCCTGCTCTAGCTTTGAGCTGACTGTGTTTGAACTAGGCCATTCACCTGTAACTTTGTGTGCTCTTGTCTACCGGCCGCCTCGTTCCAAGAACTTCATCAGCGAGTTTTCTGATTTCTTGGCTGAAATTACAGCTAAATATTCTCGGGTCGTCATTTCAGGCGACTTCAACTTGCATGTGTGTTGTCCTGAGAAGCCCATGGTTAAGGACTTTTTAGATTTATTGGACTCATTTAATTTAACTCAACACGTGAACTCTCCCACGCAGCAGCGTGGACATTTATTGGACCTTGTTTTAACATGTGATGTGACCGTTTCAAACCTTGAAATAGGAGACAATGTATTCTCGGATCATAGGCCAGTCAATTTTCAGTTCACCATCCCCCATGTAACCCCTAAAACATGCATTCCTGCACGTAAAGGCAGGAATGTTAACCATTTAACTGCCGCACGTTTCACTGAGGTTTACAACAATGTCATGTTAATTCAGCCCCCATTGTTCCTCTCCAGCACTGAGGAGCTGACAAACCAGTTTGACTCTGTTTGTTTAAAGGCTTTGGATCAAGTGGCTCCTATTAAACCTAGAAGACCAAAACTCAGGGCCGAACCGTGGCTGAATGACACGACCAGAGCTGCCAGGCAGCAATGCCGAAAGGCGGAGAGGAAATGGAAAAAAGACAGACTGCAGGTCTCTTTTCAGATGGTAAAAGAGAGCTGGCGCCGATATCAGAAAGCAGTGAAAACTGCTAAATCACAATACTTCTCTGATATCATTGCTGCAAACTCTCGTAACCCTCGAGTTCTGTTCTCCACCCTAAACTCTGTTCTCCACCTCACTGAACAATCACCCATGGAAGCCTCGACTGAGCTGTGCGAGAACTTCCAACATTTCTTTTTAGATAAAATCGCAACCACCAGGGCTCTCATTTCTCCTCCATCTCACGATCCATCCATCCCACCTCAATCTGTTGCTGTTTGTGACCATTTTGAACCAGTCTCTCTGTCCTCTCTAGAGCAGGTCATGTGCAACCTGAAACCATCTGGCTCCCCCTTCGATGTGGTCCCCCCTCGGCTACTAAAGGAGGTTTTTCACACTCTAGGTCCCTCCATTCTCTCGATTGTAAATAGCAGTCTATCCTCGGGTGTGGTGCCAAAATCATTAAAACATGCTGCTGTTCAACCCCTCCTGAAAAAACCAAACCTCGACCCGTCAGTATTATCCAACTTCAGGCCTGTCTCCAGACTCCCATTTGTTTCTAAACTTCTAGAGAAAATAGTTGAGTCCCAACTAAAGTGCTTCCTGGAGGATCACGCTATCCCCGAGCTATTCCAGTCTGGCTTCAAATCCCTCCACAGCACTGAGACTGCCCTACTGAAGGTTTTTAACGACATCTTCCTATCCACAGATACTGGTGACTCTGTGCTGCTTGTCCTATTGGACCTCACATCCGCTTTCGACACCATCGACCATGAGATCCTCATTGCTAGGTTGGAGCAGTGGGTGGGCATCTCAGGATCAGCCCTAAACTGGTTCAGATCCTACCTCTCTGACAGATCCTTTTGTGTTTCCATCAACGATTTTACTTCTGCAGTGGCGGCTCTTAAATGGGGGGTTCCGCAGGGGTCCATCCTGGGTCCTCTCTTGTTCTCCTTATACCTGCTGCCACTCGGTGCTATTTTCCGGAAACACAATATACCCTTCCACTTCTACGCTGATGACTGTCAAATTTACTTCCCCCTAAGACAAAATGGTACAGGCTCTATTCAACCTCTGCTCGACTGCCTGGCTGACATCAGGGACTGGATGGCTTTAAATTTCTTAAGCTTCAACGATAAGAAGTCGGAAGCCATATTGTTCCTTCCCAATGACACAACCTCAAACCACTGCATTGACCTGTCTGCTCTACCCCTGTCCGAAAAACAAAAAGTCACAAATCTGGGAGTGATAATGGATCCTTCCATGAAACTCAACAGTCATGTAAACATGATTGTCAAATCCTGTTTTTTCCAGCTGAGGCGTCTGTCTAAGCTGAAGCCCATATTATCAAAAAACAACCTGGAGACAGTGATTCACGCATTCATTACATCTAGGCTGGATTACTGCAATTCCCTTCTGCTTGGCGTCAGTCAAGCCACCATTGCACGATTACAACTGGTTCAGAACGCAGCTGCCCGATTTTTAACCAGCACACGCAAAAGAGAGCACATTACACCAGTCTTGGCCTCCCTTCACTGGCTACCGGTTCATCTTCGAATCCAATTCAAAATTCTCATGTATGTCTACAAATCGCTGAACAGTCTCGCCCCCGCCTATCTCTCGGATCTGATACACCCATATGTCCCTCCACGTGCTTTGAGGTCAGAGGATCAGGTACTCTTAATAGTTCCAGAAACTCGCCTTAAGCGCAGGGGTGACAGGGCGTTCTCTGTAGCAGGCCCAAGACTCTGGAACGAGTTACCGCTGCTCATCAAACAGGCCCCCTCCCTCTCGGTTTTCAAATCCCGGTTAAAAACTCACTACTACTCCATCGCTTTCAATGCCAGCTGATTTGTATTGGATCGTTTGATTTATGATCTGTAATGTTTTTATGTTTTTCGTGTTGTACTTCATTGTCTGTGTTGCCTGTTGCGTGTTTGTTTGTCCAGCACTTTGTGTGGACTTGTTCCTGTTTAAAGTGCTTTATAAATAAAATGGTATGGGTATGGTATGGTATGGTTTTAATGCAGTGAGGTTCAGAACCAGAACCAGAACCAGATCTGGTTTTAATACAGTGAGGTTCAGAACAGAACCAGAACCAGATCTGGTTTTAATATAGTGAAGTCCAGAACAGAACCAGAACCAGATCTGGTTTTAATGCAGTGAGGTCCAGAACAGAACCAGAACCAGAACCAGACCTGGTTTTAAAGATGGAGATATAAAATCTTCACATTCTTCTGTTGAGGAGTTTTACTCTGAACTTGTTCCACTTTACATTAATTTTGGTGCTGATGAACTTCTTCCCATCTTTACTTCTAACAGATTCAAATTCTCTCAAATGTTTTTTTAATATCCAGTCATCTTACATGTTGAAATGTTCCTCCAGATGTTCCTGATGTGTTTATCAGGGTCTTTACCTCTGGAACACATTTAAACCTACAAGTTGCTGCCATTAATTTTAGTTACCTTATTTAAAAATGATACGATTTACCGTATCTGTTTGTTTTTTTACTAAGTTTCATTGTGAGTGAAATATGCATTTATGAGATATTAAATTTTTGCATATTAATTTGAACAGTGTCCCAACTTTATTTAAAATTGGGGTTGTAATACAATGATAAAAAGATCAAAATAAATAAAACTATATTTTAAAATAATAAATTATACATACCAGTTAATTACACCTACATATCAAGTTTTATTCAAGCAGTCTTGATTTAAAAAGAACGTTTTTGAATTTAGAAAAAAATACAGAACAGGAAACCTCGGCAGCTAATCTGCTCACAATAATAATCTGTATTTACGTAAAAATATTTAGTTGAACTCGACTCACCTGCTGACCTCTGACTTATTCCTGAAGGTCAAAGAAAAAGTTTGAAAGATCAACTTCAGAGGTCCAGCTGTGTTTCTAGACTATTTAAAACTAACTTTAAAATATAAAGAATTAAACTGTATCTCCTTTGACTCATATTCATGTTGCTGCTTCCATCACGAGGTTCAGGAGGAAGTTTTGGTTTTGTTAACTACGAGCAGTGGGTGTGACTCTGACAGGTTCCTCCTCGTTCCTGTGAAACTGCTCCTGAGGTTTTATTTCATCAGAATATTGTTTTTATTCATTTCATAACAAAATTGAAATACATAACATAACAAATAACATATATTTAACTACAAAACATAGTATATATAAAATGAAAGGCAGCAGATGAAGAAACTAAATCTTATATCTGCTCCTTTGTTATCCAATAAACCATTCAAATAAACATATTCAAAAAATTGTCAAAACAAGTAAATAACTCAAGCGATATTTCAAATATCCAACACTTTCCATGAAATACATGCATATATTTTTTTTTAGCATATGGACTTTTACCAGTTTCTTAAATATTGAGATTGATTTAGCTTCCTTAACATCTAACTCCAAATCGTTCCACAGTCTAACACCTTGAATTATGGTAGATCTTCCCTTCAAACTGGTTCTGAATTGCGGTTTAAGAAAAACATCTTTCCCCTTAAGATTATAATTACTGGATCTTTTCACATAATTATTTTGGATATTAGAAGGCAATGCATTATGATGCGCTCTATACATAAATGACAAGATGTTATAATCCACTAAATCAGGGAACTTCAAAAACTTCAATTCACAAAATAATATATTTGATGGATGACAATAATGTTTACCCTTGATAATTCTTATAACTCTCTTCTGCAATATAAAAATGGGCTTTGTAATTGATTTACATGCTTTTCCCCAAACATTAATACAGTAAATTAAATGTGGCACAACAATTGTATTGTACAACAAACACAAAGCTTTATCATTCAGTAGATACCTGACTCTATAAAAAAATTGCAACAGATTTCGATATTTTCATTTTAACTGAATTTATGTGTTGCTTCCATGATTCAACCCCCATCATGTGCATCTTCTACAGAGGTGCCATAGAAAGTGTCCTGACCAGCTGCATCACTGTGTGGTTTGGTGCATGTACTGCATCCTGCCGCAAGAGCCTCCAGCGCATCGTGAAAGCAGCTGAGAAGATCGTCGGCACCTCCTTGCCCTCACTGCAGGACTTACACAGCAAACGCCTCACTCGGAAAGCCCTCTGCATGGCAGGTGATCCCACACACCCACTACACAGCTGCTTCAGACTGCTGCCATCAGGGAGGAGACTGAGGAGTCTCCAGGCTCGAACCAGCAGACTGAGAGACAGCTCTGTTCATCAGGCAGTCAGGATGCTAAACACTCTGCCTGCTCTGCCTCCCCTCCCATTTGAACTGCCTTAACACTAAAAACTTTCTCACACATTACCACACAACACAAAGATTTTAACACTGGACTCTGTGTCATCAAACGGGTTATTCACTAAACTCTCGGTCATGTGCTCATTCAGTTTGCACTACTTCTCATATTTGCACTAATGTTTGTATTACATCACTGCCTATAGTCATAATACTGTTTACATTCTCTGTTTACATACTACTGTTTACATTCAATGTTTACATTTATTAATACTGTTTACATTTATTACTACTGCTTACATTTATTACTACTGTTTACATTTACACTACTTTTATATCTACACCACTGCTGATACATATACAGTATTCTCTGACCAGCCTTATTTAAGGATGCCCAATGTGCCTTACTGCATATGCCACTTTTGCCTCTA
>JBBPBX010041013.1:0-11408 GCA_038048925.1 Garcialebias charrua
GTGTTCAGTTTAATTCTCAGTGTTTGTGTTGTAAACTTTGTGGTGCTGAATAAATAAATAAATAAAAAATAAACCTGGTGTCTTCATTTTCACAGCACGTTACGCACTGTTTAAAAAATGTAACGAGTCCAGATAGATACTGTAGTTCAGATAAATTTACATCTCCCACGCCAACATAAATACTGTTTATTATTGTTAAACTGTTATATTTTGCAGCGTGACACGTGAAATGTCAGACTGTCCGCGCGTGCGGGCTGCGCGCATGTGGTTGACACAAAAGCTCCACGGGAGATGTTTACATTATCAGCGGGGGGTCAGCGAAAAACTTCCACCTTGAGAGCAGGGTCAGAAAAGTATCGGAGTCATCGAGGGGGGCCAGCAGCGTCGTGTAGGCGATAAGCAAAGTCGCAAAGAGAAAGTAGCGGTTACACTCAAAATATGCGCCGTGTAAACTGGCCCTAAAGGACATTCTTGCACCATATTCATCCACCCGGTCTCTACGATCACAGAACAGTAATTTACTTCATATTCCTCGGACCAAATTGAGGACCATGGGAGACCGAGCATTCTGTGTGGCTGCCCCCCGCCTGTGGAACTCCCTCCCTGACGACCTGAGAGCTCCACAGTCACTGGTTGACTTTAAAAGCGGCATTAAGACTTTTCTTTTTAAGCAAGCCTATTCTGCCTCCACATGATTTTATCTTTGATCTTAGCTGTTATCTTTATTGATTTTACTTGATTTTATCACTTGTTTTATTTTATTTATTTTTTAAGCAAGCCTAAATCTACATGATTTTATCTTTGATCTTAGTCGATATTATTATTGATTTTATTTGATTTTATCACTTGTTTTATTTTTTACCTTTACCTTGTTACACATTGTAGCACTTTGAGATTTTTATTAATGAAAAGTGCATTATAAATTGAATTCATTATTATTATTATTATTATTATTGTATCAAGCATGTGCATCTTAACTGATGAAATCCCATTATTATGTTGTATGTTATGTTGATTATGTTCCTGGAGTGAAATGAAACACATTTGTGTTCAATTTTGTATGGTGCACTGTACAATTTTGAATAACAACAAAGTTCATAGTATTATTGTTTGTTGTTGTTTGTCATGACATAGAGTAATTTCTATGCAAAAAGTGTAAACTTTCCAATAAAAGTACAATAGTTTTTTTTCAAGTTCTGCAAATTTACAAACCAAACCCAGAAATTGGGAGCAGGTTATGTTGCTACTAGTGATTGAAAGGTTTATTAAAGTCTTTAAATTGAATTTGGGGTCAACAAAGGCCCTGTTGGAGTAAAAAAAAAAAAAAGATCAAACTTGACTAACCAATGGATCCCAAGGGTGAAGTTGAGACATCACTGTGGGTCATAAAACAACAAGTTTGGGAGATGAACTGAATAAAATCAAGTTTAAAAATAATTTTGTATTGTACTTTTCAGGTTGGCAGGAGGTGGCACAGTGGTGGCGTTCGTAAAGATGTCACCTGCTTGAATCCCAGTTGGGGACCTTTCTGAACGAAGCCTGCATGTTCTATCTGGGTACCCCTGTTTTCTACAAAAGACAAAAAAAATGCATGTCAGACTATTTTGATTTTCTTTCAGGAGCTCCTTTCTCAGCGGTCACCAGAGCAATCAAACTTCCATGAAGACTTGGCAATTGTATTGTCTATTTCATTTTTTAATGATGCCTTTTCTGATGCAACCACCATCCACCAAGCCACCTAGACCCACATATGTGGAGCAAATGGATTGCATTTTATGCCCCTTTTCCACTTGGTGGCGCGTGTTGGTTGTGACGTCATATTTGCGTGCCAAACGCGCGTTGGACAGCATTTCCACCTCACAGATGCGCCGCGCCAAGATTCCGGACTCATCTCAGAGCAGGGCCGAGGCCGGCTGGACCCGAACCGTGGGGAGGAGGCTGGACTGAGTTTGAGGAAGTGGCTGCCGCGAGGCAGCAAACACCGAAGGACTTTACAAGATTAACACGGTAAAAACAATTATTTGTATTTAAAATTATAGCAAAGATGTGTCTTAAGCTGAACTATTCCTTAATAAATTCACGTAGTGGTCAAAACGGCAGGATTTTAAAAAAGTAGTTTCGCCATGTGCACGCGCGCGTGCACGTGAGCCGGCTTTATTTCTATATAATGTAGCTAAATAAACGCTTTAAAAAATATATTTCATAGCTGACGTTATATCAAGAGGGTGCTTGAGCTGAACAGGTCCTTAATAATTTCACGTTGTGGTCAAATCAGCTGGATTTAACAAAGTAGGTCGACACGTGCACGTCACATGCACGCGCGGGTGGGGTCGATCGGCGTTCTTTCTTTTAAATGTAGCTAAATAAAAGCTTAAAAAATATATTTCATAGCTGGCTTTATACCACGAGGGTTCCTCAGGTGAACAATTCCTTAATAATGTCACGTTGTGGTCAAATCTGCTGGATTTAAATTGATTTGTTTTGACTACTTCCAAACCTGTCACATGTGCTACGAAAATAAATTATAAAAAAATTGAATTTTAATTCAAATAACTCCAACAGCTTACAGTATGTACATGAACACCTTGTGATTACACTCTGTTGGTTTGAAAAATATCTGCTTTGTGGTTTCTGAGATATAAGATATGTGTTAAATACTAGTACAAAAAATATAAGCTAGGTCGACACACTTATGTCTATAAAAAATCGAATTTTAATTCAAATAACTCCAACAGCTTAAAGTGTGTACATGAACACCTTGTGATTACACTTTGTTAGTTTTAAAAAATATCTGCTTTGTGGTTTCTGAGATATAAGATATGTGTTAAATACTAGTACAAAAAATATAAGCTAGGTCGACACACTTATGTCTATAAAAAATCGAATTTTAATTCAAATAACTTCAACAGCTTACAGTTAGTACATGAACACCTTGTGATTACACTGTTTTAGTTTGAAAAATATCTGCTTTGTGGTTTCTGAGATATTTGATATATGTATATATCTTATATATATCTTATAAAATATATCTACATATAAAATCGTTTCTAGACTGAATTACCGGTAACCATGTTTTTCTTTTTTTACAGTTAAGAGGAAGAAGTCAACACCAGAATTTATCAACTTGTGTCTTCTGGAGGAAGCCCATGAGACAACGGGAAAAAAATCATTTAGGTGGATGCAGTATTTATTTTTGTGCTTTTTTCACTTCTTAGTTTTCATAATAAACATTTTTTTTCTTAAGTGGTGTCATTGAACAATAATTTCCTAAACATATTTTACAATGTTAAGTGTGTACAGTATAGTGTTTGTTTAAAAACATACTGGAAGTTAAGAATATTTTCCATTTGCATTTGACCTTTAAAGAATCATAAGAAAAAGATTATTAGATTTGAACAGCCCTCCATCCATCCATCCATCCATCCATCCATCCTTCCTGATGTCGTGTCATGGGTAGTGCAGCAGCTTTTGCCAGGATGCACAAACGTCAACATGAACCCATCCATCCATCCTTCCTGATGTCGTGTCATGGGTAGTGCAGCAGCTTTTGCCAGGATGCACAAACGTCAACATGAACCCATCCATCCATCCTTCCTGATGTCGTGTCATGGGTAGTGCAGCAGCTTTTGCCAGGATGCACAAACGTCAACATGAACCCATCCATCCATCCTTCCTGATGTCGTGTCATGGGTAGTGCAGCAGCTTTTGCCAGGATGCACAAACGTCAACATGAACCCATCCATCCATCCTTCCTGATGTCGTGTCATGGGTAGTGCAGCAGCTTTTGCCAGGATGCACAAACGTCAACATGAACCCATCCATCCATCCTTCCTGATGTCGTGTCATGGGTAGTGCAGCAGCTTTTGCCAGGATGCACAAACGTCAACATGAACCCATCCATCCATCCTTCCTGATGTCGTGTCATGGGTAGTGCAGCAGCTTTTGCCAGGATGCACAAACGTCAACATGAACCCATCCATCCATCCTTCCTGATGTCGTGTCATGGGTAGTGCAGCAGCTTTTGCCAGGATGCACAAACGTCAACATGAACCCATCCATCCATCCTTCCTGATGTCGTGTCATGGGTAGTGCAGCAGCTTTTGCCAGGATGCACAAACGTCAACATGAACCCATCCATCCATCCTTCCTGATGTCGTGTCATGGGTAGTGCAGCAGCTTTTGCCAGGATGCACAAACGTCAACATGAACCCATCCATCCATCCATCCATCCTTCCTGATGTCGGGTCGTGGGTGCAGCAGCTTTTCCAAGGATGCACAGACGTCAACATCAACCCCGATGAAGCTGTTCTTGGATGCCCAAACGAGTTTCCTGATCAACAAACATTTAATTATTAATACTTTGTTTTTACGTTTAAAGAAACACGCTTTTAATGTTTAAGGGACAGTTTAAACCAAATTATCCATTTGCATTTGACTTTGAATTATCCCTGACAAAATATTACCGTTTAAATTTAATGAAATACTAACCTTTAATATTACAGGGCCAATTGAAACCTAATTAATTCCTAATCTGTACCTTACTGTAAAAATAGTTTAACTGATTACAGGGCAGTGCGATCGATGTGTTAAGCAATGTTAACAGGAACCTTGTGCATATATGAGAATAATCTTTATTATAAAGAAACAAAATGGAAAACACATGGGTTTAAAACAAGCTGAAAAGGCAATAAAGTAAGATTAGAGCATTAAATAGCTCAAGGGACATTACCGCCAACAGGTGGTGAGACAAGGTCCTGCAGGGTGTTCTTCTTCTAACGTTTAGTGGTGGCTAGTAAATAGCTTGAGGTAACACTACCGCCACCACGTGGTAGGACGAGTGAGATTCTACACCCCGCCCACAGAAGGGCTGCAGTAGTGAATGGAGACAAACCTACATGTGAGCCGATCCGAACTGAACCAGACCGGACCAGACTGAGCCGCTCTGGGCCGAGCGAGTGGAAAAGGGGCATAAGACGCCCATTGAGTTGATAGGGTCCTTGCTCAATGGCCAACAATGGAACAAATGAAAGTGGAGGCAGAGCAGTTGTGGGTGTTTGAACTTTCCCACTCAAATGTTGATGTAATGTCAGGGGATTTGAATCGGATATATCTCTATCAGAGGCTCACCTCCTCTAACTTCTGCACCACCTCTCTTGGCATAGGCTCACTGGTAACTCTAAATTGTCCCTTGGTGTGACTGAGTGTGAAATGTTGTTTGTCTCTGTTGCGAGAAAATCTCATTCACTAACTCCGTTTACCCAAAAAGAACCACACTCAAAGGCAGGGGAATATTTAGCGTTTTACTTGCAAGGACCCTTCAAGACATATTACATACATAGATACATAATGCAGAGAACATGTCACAGAATGAGCCTTGAAGAGCGTCTTCTGCAGACATTTATACATCAGCAGAGTCCTGTGGGTGTTCCTTCATAGCCAGCTGCAGTCAAACACACATATATGATCCATGGCCGTTGGCAAGTTGACCTCCATATGGAGATAAAATAATGTTTTGGGCATGTTTCCATGGCAACAATGCCAAGGAGGCACTGCAAGTCAGTAAGACAGCCTCCAGGTCAAGACAAGAGTGTGTTTCAGGCTCAAAGCAGGAGGGAAAGATGTTCTCAGATATAATATGGAAACACAATAAAAAATATGCGTACCAAAAATTATCTAACAGTCTCTATATGACCCAGTGATGCACCTGCTGTCATTTTTGGTAAATAATAAACTCAACCAGATTCCAGTACTGAACACTACAATGATGTTCTGTAGAGCAAAGCAAAAAGGTAAGAACGTTTAATAATGAAGATGAAGGAAGGACCATGGACTGGAGGATCTGCAGAGGAGGACAAGAGGGGAGTATTTAACTTTCTAAATCTTTATCTTAGTCACAAGCATGAGAATGATTCGTATTTGGTTGTTGTGTTTTTTAAGTGCTGGGAAGTACTGCTGGATTGTGGTTCTGTTCTCAGGGGCTGGAGTTTAGATGAGGAGTGATGCAGGTTCTGTATGTCGGGTGTGAACAGGCTCGAGATGAAGACGCTGAGTCCCGTTAACAAGTTGTTTTTTTTCCCAACAACTTAGGCAGGATCAAGGCAGACAGGAGGTTCCAGAAGTGTTCCAGGGAAACATGTAGCACAAAGAGCTCAGAAAGACCGCTACAGAAAACAAGGTAAGTTAATAATCTCATGAGAGGTATCTCAAGAGGTTGTTAGGTAAATCACCAGTAGTGACTAGCGAGCCAATAAAGAACTTGTAGAAAGACAGCCTTATGAAGGGTAGGATAACGAGCTGATAGGAACCGGCTGTGCTCATTGTCCTGTCACTCACAGAACCTGTAACAACCAAAAATGCAGAAGGTGCCAGAAAACACAGATCCTAACACATGCAATCTGTGCAGTGTCCCCTGCCTTTCGCAAAATGATGGCTGAACATGGACCCGAAAAGGAAGAAGTGGGTAAAAATACTAGCTGGATAGACACTTTTGATATCATTGTTACAACTAATTTAAACAGGATCCATAGAATTACATTGGTTGTTTGTGTTGCCAAGATACATTGGTCTAGATGTACAAATATTAACTGCTGTACTTCTGTGGGTTAAAAATTGAAAAGTCAGAGAACCGCATCTAGAAAAAGTTTAGTGAAGATAACAGAGTTTCTAGCAGCATATTGAGTTCCTGGTTGCCCACCTTCACATCTTCCTCTTTGCTGCCATGCTTTGGTTCCCTTTAACAATAAGTTGTCTTATTGATGCAGTTTACCTTGGTGATTGAATCACATTCTCATCTTGGCCTGGTTATCCAATGAAGTTGCCTCATTGTGCACCTGAATGCCTCATCCTACACATTCTGATGTCCTGTGCCGAGGACTCAAGAGGTTTAACAACCATGCATGAAATGTCATGCGAGATGTAGTGCCAACAGCTAATTGCTCACCTCAGACTTTAACCTCCAGTTAAAGTGATAGTTTTGTTGTAGCTTTTGCCTGAAAATAATTTCTATACGTCCAACTATATTTACTAAAGCTGTGTTAAATGCATGTAGCAAATAGTCATGCATGTAATGTCATAGTAAATAGCAAATAGTCATCTATATTACCCCAACTGCTGCAGGATAAACGTCCTGCCACAGTTGAACAGCTGATCAAATGTTCAGCAGAGCAAAGAAGTGGGCGTGGCCAAGAGTGCTTGCAGGGAGCTGGAATCATGACATTCTGTGCTCTTTTAAGCCCCTTTCTTAAGTCAGATTCGCGAAATTCCCGCACAGACCAGTCCGGCTTTAATCCCCATCGGGTCATTCATAAAACAAAGTTGAATTCGGCCACGGCCCGCCTTCAATGGAGCATTCACAAAACGATTGGCAGCGCGGGTTGAAAAGAGGCGTGGTGAAAATCTGCAGCTCATAGGACGTGGTGCCTGCGTGTTTAAAGTGGAACCGCAGAGGTGTCTGTAAACAAACATGGCAACGCTAGCGAACATCGTTTTGCTTATCGGAATGCTTTTTTTTCTTCTTTTTTCTCTCGCATCAATCCGCTCCAAAAGGGCCTCAGCCTTCACTGTACCGGTAAGTCCCTCATTCATTTCCTCCTCTGCGCGCAGAGACAGGAGTACACAGGTCTCTGCATCACCCCAATTAGCCATTTCCGTGATGATCAATAAAAAAAGAAAAAGATTTGGCGAAGAATAGCGAGTGATGCGCAAGCAAAATACAAATATCATGTTCTTGTTTACACATTTAAATAGAGTGCGACAGTGGGCGCCGGGAGAGTACGTGGGAGAGTACGTGGGAGAGTACGTGGGAGATTACGTCATTATTCAAATCAGTTTGAAGCTGCAGCAGCCTGACACCTTTCACAAGTCGACAGATCCGGGCTTAATACTACCTCTGCTCACGGATCAACGGCGGATCAAAGGCGAGTAAAATTAACTCGCCAAGCCACGTTTGTGTTTCTTCTGAATGCTCGTTGGAGGACTGAACACGCATCAGACACGGATTGAGCTGTTTTATGAAAAGGGCTTTCGAGTGTGTAGAGTTTAGAAACATTGGTTAAAATATTGCAAGAGTGTCAAAAGGGTTTAAAATGCCTTAATATACAGTATATCTAAAAATGATAATAAAATAAACTACTACTTACTACTTACTAAATGGTAAATGGAGCTTTTTTATATAGCGCTTTCCAGCCCCCTATGAGGGGCCCCAAGGCGCTTTACAATACCAACCATCCACCCATTCATACACACATTCATACACCGGTAGCGGCAGACTGCCATGCAAGGTGCTTTCCAGTCCTACCAGGAGCAACTTGGGGTTAAGTGTTTTGCCCAGGGACCCAACGACACATGGTGTGGGGGACCGGGATTTGAACCTCCAACCTTCCGATCGGGGGACGACTGCCATTACCACTACGCCACGGCCGCCCCATGTACTTACTGCATGTACTACTTTTCCTACTTTGTGGTTTTCAAGACAACTGATACAAAAATAAAATAATAATACAAAACCAAAACAAACAAGACAATCAAATTCCTGCAGCAGACATATACGTTTCCAAGAACCAATATTGCTCCTGGCACCAACTGTGAGAGGTGTGCTGTGGCTGCAGAGAGGCTCATGTAAAGAATGTCCGAAGATTCAAAGGAAAATGAATGCAGAGAACGAGAGGGGCCACAGTGAGAGATGAGTTTGAGTTTTAGTTCAGAGTGGAGCCACGCAGTGCTCGGTAGGTATCGTGTATGATTGGGCTTGTGATTCAGTGAATAGCAAGAAACCAATAGAGATGTCTGAGTGATTACATGAGTGTGGTGCAGCACTCAAATAAACACTGGCAGAACAATATTTGCACCTTGTCACAGACACATGCATGCTTAGGGCTTTTTTTTTCTTACAACAGTAAAATTGTTTTAACTGCATTAAAAACATTAAGAATGAATGTGTATGCTATTTTTAATCAAATGCTGTCGTTTTTTTTAATGAGTCAGAAATCAGCCAATCTTTCCCTGTGCAGCACAATACCTGCTGCAAAAAGTTTGGTGGGCTAAACCAACAGTATGACAACACAGTAGAAATGAATGTTAGCTTAATATTTGAAAATACATGAGTCATTATTGTCCCTTTCTCTAACACACTGTGACTGCTTACCAATGTATTTTTTAAGTTTTTACAGCTAAATTTGTAAATGTATTTAACAACGAATGATGACAATAGCAGACAATCTTAAAAGAAGGTATATAAATTGAAAAAAAAAATCTTTAGTTGTTAAAATGTAATACAGTTTCAAAAATGTCCTTAAAAAAGTGTTTACTCTGCAGTTGGTTGTGGGTTGGATTTTAATTCACATAAAGCAAAGTAAAAGTGATGCAGTGTCAAAAACAAACCAACAAACAAATAAACTAAAATATCATCCCACTGCCTTTCTTTTACTTCAGAAACTTATTCTGCCTGGTTATACTTTAAACATGTTTGTTCCTTTTTTTCCAATGAAGGTATCCTAAAATACTAACAAACAGGTCTCTCTTGTAAATTAGTTCTTAAGGGTCAGTGCAGTGAGACTAACCTGTATAAATAGCGGTTGAATGAATGAATTTTAAGATGATAAAATTTGCTTTAGACCTGACACCAGTCTGAGTAAATGTCAGCCTAAATGTTTTCAATAAGACTTTCTCCTCGACCCTCCAAACTGAGGTAAGTCATATAGAAGTCTACTGAATACAACTCCAAAAATAAAAATACAATTCTATTCTGATGACACGGCCCTGGTAAGCCTCTTAAACAACAAGGAAGAGGAGCACGGACCAGTTCTGGACTTCTTCATTAATTGGTGCAAACAATCGAAATTGGTTCTGAACACGAAAAAAAAAAGAAAAAAAAAAGAAAGGACTGACTTCAGGAAGGCTCAGTCATTGTTTCCAACCATGTAAAGCAAACTGAAAATGTCTCGTGCTACAAGTACCTGGGCATGGTTCTGGACTGTCACATGAAGTGGGACTCATGGGTTGACCTTATTAGCACCAAGGCTCAGCAGAGGACGTTTTATTTTATTTTATTTAAAGAGACATAGGTCTTTTAGCATCAATAGCTATGTTTCCATCCAATTTAAATTCGATTTTTGAGCGAATTTTAGAAAATTTCGCTAAAATGTAAATTAAAATTATGAGGATCAGAAGTGTTTCCATTAACTGGCTTGAAGCGCATCTGCAATGCCACGCAAAGCGTCTCTACGTCAGACGTCAGCGTCATTACGTCACACGTCAGCGCCATACGTCAGACGTCAGCGTTACGCACTTCCACAGTAAACAGGAAGTAGCGTTTGAAAACAGACATCTCGGCAAAATGGAGAGAATATTTCAGGTATGTGTTGCTATCGGGCAAGTTGTATTTATTCTGTCATGCCAACTAGTTTTAGCGATGTTACATGTTGTCCGGAGCGGAAACAGCTGATCAGTCACGTGACGTGAATGTTCGCTGCGGCAGAACTGAGTCGGCTAATCTGTTTCCATCTGTCGTTTAGCCGACTCAGCTCTGAATCGACTCCCCAAAAACTACCTCAAGCGAGCGTATAAACTTTAGAGCGACTTAGAGGAAGTTAACTCGAATTATGCCGTTTCCATTTAGCTTTTCTGATGCGATGCTTCATAATGCGCACCTAGAAACCTTGATGGAAACACGCCTAATAACTCAACACTTGTAATGCTTTATTCTGCTTTTATTGAGGGTATTTTAACATTATGTAACATCTGTTGGTTTGGCAATGCTACAGAGGCTCGGACGAAATCCTTGAGAAGTATAGTAACTACAGCCAGCAAACTGTTAGGGACCACTCGGCCGAGTTTGGAAAAAATATACATGGACAGAGTTATGAGGAAGTCAAACAAGATTATAGCAGACAACACACATCCCCTAAGATCCTCATTTGAGTTGCTTCCTTCAGGGCGAAGGTACGGCCTTCCTTTATTCTCAAGAAACAGAACAAATTTTTCTTTTCATACCACAAACAATTAAATCAATAAATAATAAAAAGTATCATGAATTACTGAGCTTAAACTTCTTTGTTGTAATGATGGATGTTAATGTGATGTTTGTTTGTATGTCCTTTATGTAAAGGCATGCTGACAATGTTGCAAACTAATTTCCCTATGTAGACAAATAAAGCTGTCCGTCCGTCCGTCCGTCCGTCCGTGTATATCTATCCATCCATCTTTCTTTTTTTTTGCAAGATAACATGTTTCTTCTCCTAAGCTGGGGGTTTTCAAATACATGTTCTGCAGGGGCACTATCCTGCATATGATAGATGATCCAACACACCTCATTTGAATCAGAGGGTGATTAACAGGCTTCTGCAGATCATGGTTTAACTGAATCAGGTGTGTTGGAGAAGGGCATCAAATAAAACATGCATGGCAGTGGT
>JBBPBX010041013.1:18404-29077 GCA_038048925.1 Garcialebias charrua
TGTTGGTCCTCCCAGGCATACCTGGCATACATCCGTAACAATCTCAGTGACTTATTCCAAGCTCACACACGTCTTTGTTCCATTTAATCCAGCGACTTTTGGGGTTCATCGTCGGGCTCAGGAAGGAAAACAAGAGAACTGTTCCCGAAGGCAAAACCCCACGCAAGAGTCTTCTCATCCCAAGCCCTTCAGCACTCTCCTCGGACAACATCCTCCAGCTCCATTCATCCTTTCATCTCCTCATCCATACTTCCCTCACCCCTTTCATCCCTTCATCCCTACTTCCATTCATCTACTCATCCCTACTTCCATCCTCACCTACATTCTTTCATCCCCTCATTCCTCCATCACTACATCCACTCCTATCCTCTTTCCTACAGCCCCTTTCTTCCTTCATCCCTACAACCCCTCATCCCTCGTCTTTTCATCAATAAAAAACTTAAACTTACGCATTGTGGCATGGTCCTTGCTAATGAAATGGAGTTAATAAGTTAACTTAGGTTCGGGAGCAGGGCCACGCCAAAATCACGCCTCCAATTACCCCATGCTACCTACTTATACCTCGTTCACCCATTCATCTCATCTCAGTTCGCTACGTTTTGTCAACCCCAATCCCCCCTCTCCCTTCTTCTATTTCCACTCCTCATTCATAACCACGCTTTGCTTTCTCACCCCTACAACCCCTCATCCCTTCATCTCTCATCTTTTCATCAATAAAAAACTTAAACTTATGCATTGTGGCGTGGTCCTTGCTAATGAAGTTCTCTTTCACCTGTTCCTTGCTCTCACTACAAATCACAATGTTATCTGCAAACACCATGGCTATTTTATAAGAAAAACAAAACAACCTTGTCCATTTTCTGCCACTAGATTGGTTGTTTGTGTGAAGATTTAGGCTTTTTCTTGATTTTTGGTTTTTACTCTTTTGTATTTTATCAGATCTGATCAGATTTATTTTTGTTCAGTGACCCTTGTGTTGAGTTGGGTTAATTGTGCTTTTATTTTACCAGCTCCATTGTAACAGTATTTATTATTTCTCAATCAGTTTTAGTTCCATTCAGTTGGCCTGTAACACTCACTCTCACCTGTCCCCAGTCTACATTCAGCCCAAGTGTCTCCACTTTCTCATCAGTCCTGTTTCATAAGACCTGTCTGTTCTCTTCCATTCATCAGTAGAGTATAGTTACTTTCATGCCACAGTTCAGTGTTCTCCTTCATGGTCCATATGTTCCTTGTGATTTATTCCAGAGTTCTTGAATGTTTCCTGCCATATCAGATTTGCTTAAATTTTTTTTTAATATTTTGAACTTGTTAGGGTCCTGGCTCAGGGACCGTGGAAAGGACCCATATGCAGACAGGACTTGGGAGGCAAAGTACAAAAATAAATACTTTAATAGTAGAAACAGAAAAAAGGCTGACAATGGCAGCATAAACTTACATAACTCGATGAAACAGGACTAGGAGGAACCCAAAAACGACGACGAACCGACAAGGAATATGACTCACAGGCGATCTTAAATACACACAGGCAAGGCTTGAGATACGGGTGAAAATAATCAGACTAATTGGAGCACAACACCAGGAAGGACTAGAGTGAACACATAACACTTGGGGAAGTAATAAATAACAAAGACCAGGGGCCTCATGTACAAAGACTTGCGTGGATTTCCTACTGAAAAGTGACGTACGGTCAAATCCAGAAAAGTGTGTACGCACAAAAAAATCCAGATGTATCAAACTGTGCGTACACCGGAATCCACGCACATTCCTTTTGTACATCACAATCAACGTGGAACTGAGCGCACGTGAGACACCTCCCCTGACACGCCTTCATTTACATATGTTAAACAGATGCAAATTACTTCCTGCATGTGTGAAGGACATGTTTGTTTGATCCCTGCGCGATCAGAAATTATTTCTAGATTCAGGAAAATAATGAATTTAATATAATATGAGTGAGGAAAATAATCCTAAGTAAGAATAGTAATAAAATGTGTTTATCACACAAAGAACGAGTGATTGTGTGTCGGATTTGTGTGTGCGCGCACACCCTGCTTTGGTGCGCCAGCTCATCCATTCATTCTGAGTGAAAATATTAACTTTGCGCACGGGTTTATTACCATAATTACTGTAAACACAGAGGAACTTAGATGTTTGGTTGAACATAGATCTTTGTTTATTTAATAGATGATATGAAGAAACGGGTCTGTGCGTCTCAGTGGAGAGTTTTCATGACATGACATGATGTTGGAGTCTCCAAACGCTGCGCGCGCCACATTGTGCGCAATCTGTTTGTCTGTGAAGCCTTTACTCTCCTACAAGTTATACATGGTGTACTTTCACGTGTCATTTTGGAGAAATCTACAATAAACGCAGATTATTAAACACCTCCACTGCCGTGTACCGCGTGGGTACGCGCGCGCTCCAAAGCGCGACCACTCAGCCTTTGGAATCATATGGATGAGACATTCCATTAAATATGATCAGGCTTTGTGTGTACTGGACTGCCCTGATCGGCCTGCCAGCTCCCTCAGGAAAGCTCCTGTGGAACAGTTTGATCGCTGCTTCTGCACGCGTGATGCACGGCTCCTGCATGTGTTGCTCCAGAGCGCAGCAGTGCCAAACTGAAAAATGATTATTTCTGAAAACGGCTGATAAGCCATATCCTAGATCAGAAAATTATATCTGTTTATAAATAAATGCTCTGCGTGTTACACTATTTATTATATTCTCCAGTAAGGCTGAATGAATCCGTTCCTGTTAAATTTATTCTTTGCACAACTGCGCGTCCTTTATTTCACTGCGTCATGTGGATGTAATACTTGTTAATCGTGTGTTTGGTGGGAATATTAATCATTTTCACATCATGAACAGTTAATAATAATAATAATAATAATAATAATAATGAATTCAATTTATAACGCACTTTTCATTAATGGAAATCTCAAAGTGCTACAAGGTGCAACAGAATTAAATGTCAATAAAACAAATAATAAAACAATTAAAATCAACAACAGTGTCAGCTATGATCAAAAGTAGAATCATGAGGAGTATAGTATGCTCGGTTGAAAAGAAAGGTCTTCAAGCCGCTCTTAAAGTCAACCACAGACTGTGGGGCTTCAGTTTCTCTGAATCACCTGTAAGTGTCGCCAAAGGAACAATAACCACAGAAACGTGCGTACGCCAGCAGGGGAGCTGGCGTGGAAATGTACTTGGATGCGCAGATATTCACGTTCATTTCATTTTTGTTACATACGGGGTTTTGCGTGGAAAGTGACGTGCGCAATGTTTTTGTGCGCACGCACGGTTGATACATGAGGCCCCAGGTGAAATAACTAAAACATGTAACATGAATAATAATTAAACTGGAGCAGGACAGGGAATTTAAACTAAACAGGAATCAACTAATCTGTAGCAGGATAGGGAATTAACTAAACATGAAGTAACTAAGCTGAAGCAGGGCTGGTTGAGAGGGAAACAACACAAGGAAAGTCCAGGAAATGGCACCATCCTCACAGCAGGAACAAAAAGCTGACTAAACACAAACAGACAGAACACAGAAACACAACAGACAACAAAGGGACAGACTCCAACAGAACTCAAGTGCTGTCTGCATTCTGGGTCCAATCCTCTTGCCATTATGTCAGTTTGATGTGTAGGTAACATCCGCATTACGTACGCATCAAGTATTAAAGAGAGAACATTATGAACAAAGACATTTTCCCAAGCAGCAGTAGATCAGTTTAACTTTGACAACATTTACCACTTCTTTTTGTCAGAGAAATGGGAACAATATATGTATTGTTTTTGTTTCTAGCAGAGAGGTCAATACAGGTTAATTGCAAAGTTGGCTACTTATGTCAAAATTACAATCCTTGTTATTTATTTTGCAGCAGTTCATGTAAACCCTATTTCACAAACCTTCACTTTGGTTCCAGTTTTACATTTTTGTCATTTACATACAATTTACAGGGTATATGATTATATACAAATAGCAGCAGCAGCTAGCTGTAGCACTTCAAACAAAAAATGTAATATTCCTGTAATGCAAGGTTAACTGGGGTTGCGAAGAATTAGACATAACAATTGCATGAAAAAAATTATTTTAGATAATTTTGTTTGACTGATAGATCCACACTTAAAAAAAAAAAAAAGGACAATCACTTTAAAGGTACGCCCAGTGGAGATAAGACAAAAACAGCACTGGATACCATTTAAAATAGTTTTCATTTAACTTCTTTCTATTGGTGAAATTTGATGTATTTGTGTGTAACTTCTAGCAGAGGTTTTGTAACTTTTACTAGATTTTATTTAGTATCCTCACCAATAACTGTACACATTTATTTATTATTTTATATCTGTTTTCTCAGCATACACCTTCTCTGATGTTATCTGCCAAGTCTTGTGTTCCTGGAGCTCATATTCACTACATGATATTATATATATCACTTGATATCCCAGTAGGTATGAATTACATCACACTAGTAGCATCTTCAGTGAATTGGAACATAGTCCAGTGAAATCTGTAGGACATCACACATTTTCTGTCATTTACGTGTATTTTGCAAGGCACATATTCATCTCGCTTTTTTTCAGTAAGAGCTTGGTGTGCTAGCTTTTTCTATCAGTGCAGATTTCCCATTTTTTTACATTTAGTGCAAACCTTTTTGATGTTTGACAGATCTTTGGACATCGAGTTTCGCTTTAAGCATTTCACAATTTACTGAAAGTGTTTCCAGACTTGCTCACATATCATAAAATATCCAACTTTTAAACTCCCAGTGTGAATACACCTTAAAGTGGCTTTGACAGTTAGTACACCATCTTGACAACATAAACAATTCAATAATCCTACAATCAAATCTGATCTTTCTTGTCGGGTTAATTTTTTTAAATTTTTTTAAATAAAATATTGCAGTAACTCCCTAACTGGAGGTGTGTTTGGTTGTGAAATAAAGTTGATGAAAACCTTAAGTGTATTATTTTCATTGACTAAGTGAAATATATTTTTCTACTTATTTAAATATAAAACACACTCTTGCCATATAGTAAACAATAATTCATCACGTGTATATTTTTACGACTGTATTGAAGAAGACACCCTGGTACGTTTTATAACTGATTTATACTTTCATCTGTCAGAGTGAGAGGGCAAAAGGAAAAACCTGGTGAGAGGAATGAAAATCTGGTCATCCCAGTGCTGTGGTGGTCGGTACTCTTGCTTTGCAGTAAAAATGTCTCCCGGTTGAGTCTTGTCTGGGACTGTTCTGTATGGAAATTGTATGTTTTACTCATGACTGTGTGGGTTTTCTCCCACAGTCCCAGAACATCAGTGCTTTTGGGTTATTATTAATGTGTGCATGCTTGTTTGTTCGTCTCAGCCGTTTCTCCGTTCATCTCTCTGAGGGACTCGACTAGTCTCCAGCACCTCCTTATATTTTATGTTTTAAAAATGATGGAAGAGATTTTACATTTAAGTTTATGAAGATCTGAACAGAATGTTAATTTAAAGTGAACAGTGGGTCAGAGCCAGCCTGAAGACACACTGGTCTTTGCAGCCATTTTGCAGAAATATTTTGTGAAAGTGCTCTTAGAAGGACTGTAATATGAACAAAGGATGTTTCAATTTTAAAATTCTATGCACAGAAATTGTTTTAAAGGAATCAGTTTCTAACAATGCAAGTAAGTTGTTTGAAATATCCCTATGTGGTTTCTGAGTGGGGACATGTAAGTATTACGCCAGTCTGCTTCAGTAGCTTCATACTTTCTGGGAATATATTTTACCTCCCCCACTCCACCCTCTCTTCTTCCCATGAGTAGTGCATGTTTGGTGATGAAGTCTCCAGAGTGTTTCAAAATATTTGCAGAAGTTCTCAATTTCCTCGTGTGAGTCAGAGGCTCACTACAGTAGTCCCTCAATTATCGCGGGGGTTGCGTTCCAGACACCACTGGTACAGTACTACAAAATATATGGTACTCACCAGCTCTGCAGAACAGCGGCTCGGTTCCAGTCGGGCTTGGTTCTGGTTCTGCAGACCTACCGTGCAGTGATGAATCTTGTACAGTATTTGCACAGCTTTTTTGTTGTTGTTGTTGTTGTTTACCAGACACATTAGGTGTATTTGCACAAAGTACTGGTATCGCTATCGGCGATACTAGGCTGAATTTACTCAGTATCAGTATTGAAACAAAAATCCTGGTATTGAACAACACTACTTCTGACTGGCAAAACTTTCCCTCCATTTTGGCGAAAAGCAGCGTCTGGAAGCACTGTTGGCTTCTGGGTAGTGTAGTTATTTTGACTTACATTACAGTACAGGCTATTGCGAAAGGAAACTAGAAAATGGCTGTGCCTGTCCGAAATATTTTACAGTTAACCTTTTATCCCATACCGCCTCAATCATGTCAGTTTTAGTAACAATCATGTGTTGTGTACTGAAATATATTTCTATCAGTATTACATTACACGCATTATGTGCTATTATTTGTATTCACTTAATTCTGCCTTATAATGTGAAATGTGACACAAGGCAGAACGTTTTTCTCTCGGGCTTTGTTTTCACTAGGGAACAGTTACACGCCTGCACAATTCAACAGACCCAACATTTGATGTTTACATTGAAGCTGATAGTTTATTGGCAGAAAGGAGGGTCACGTGGTAGTGTAGGTGGTCCCAGGGCGGTCCCGAAGCAGTCCCAGGCGGTTCCAGGTTCCAGGAGGCGGTGACGACATCCGGGGTTTTATAACCGTGGCCCTGCCTTTGAAGATGGGTGTGTGGACTGTGCTCGGAGTCAGGTCTTTTGTTGCTGTAAGGTTTATTCTTATTATATAATAATAATAATAATAATGAATTCAATTTATAACGCACTTTTCATTAATGAAAATCTCAAAGTGCTACACGGTGCAACAGAAATTAAATGTCAATAAAACAAGTAATAAAACAAGTAAAATCAATAACAGTATCAACTAAGATCAAAAGTAGAATCATGAGGAGGTAGAGTATGCTCGGTTGAAAAGAAAGGTCTTCAAGCCGCTCTTAAAGTCAACCACAGACTGTGGGACCCTCAGACAGTCAGGAAGAGAGTTCCACAGGCGGGGGGCAGCCACACTGAAAGCCCGGTCTCCCATGGTCCTTAATTTGGTTCTCGGAATGTGAAGGAGATTACTGTTCTGTGACCGCAGCGACCGGGTGGATGAGTGTGGAATAAGAATATCCTTCAGATAATCTGGTGAAGCTCCATGTAAGCATTGATGTGTAATGAGAGCAGTTTTGTACTGAATTCTGTAGGCGACAGGAAGCCAATGAAGGTTATGAAGAATGGGCGTAATATGTTCAAATTTACGAACTCGCAACAAGATCCTTGCAGCACTGTTTTGAATATATTGAAGTTTCTGAAGGTTTTTGCCAGGGATTCCAATAAACAGGGAGTTGCAGTAGTCGAGCCTGGAGGAGACAAAAGCATGGACGAGCTTCTCAGCATCGGAAAAAGTTAGGGATGGGCGAAGTCTAGAGATGTTTCGAAGATGGAAGAAGCAAGTTTTAAACAGAAGCTTAATGTGATTTTCAAATGTAAGATTGGAGTCCATTTTTATTCCAAGATTAGTAACAGAGGTGGAGAGGGGGATGTCTTGTCCAGAAAAGGAAAGTGTTGTTATAGTAGATGTCTGTACCTGGTGAGGGGTGCCAATCAGTATGGCCTCGGTCTTGGAGCAGTTTAATTGAAGAAAGTTCTGATTCATCCATGCCCTAATTGCCTCCAGGCAGGCAGAGAGGGCAGTGAGTGAAGATGGAGATGACAAGGTGGAAGATGAGGATGCTCCAGTCCTGATGTAAAGCTGTGTATCGTCGGCATAACAGTGAAAAGAAATGTTGAACTGATTAATAATTTGACCTAAAGGCAGCATGTAAAGGGAAAACAACAGGGGCCCCAGAACCGACCCCTGAGGGACACCACAGGAGACAGAGACTGTCTGGGACGTGGCATTGCCAAGACTAACACATTCTAGCCTATTGGAGAGGAAAGATTATTATGTACAATAAACCTGCATAAACTTGCACATTCATTTCAGACTTTCCTTCAACCTTTTGAATTCGTAACAGTACAATCTTAATATGAAAAACCACAGAAGAGCAAGTCCACGAAAGTAAAACCGCGAAGTAGTGAGGGACTATTGTCTTTTAGTTCTTGAGTTTAAACACGTAAAAAAATTGGTGAGGATATTTCTTTCAAAATAGTCTGTAAACATTTGAAACATTTCTAAAGCCATGTTAATTTTGTCATAGGCACATTAAACCAACATGACTCTATTGTGCATCTCCAACCCATCTCAAGAATAAGTTGTATTTTGATGCCTGCATGGGAGCTCTCCTCTGACAGCTCTAATGACCACACTGATGCACAATCACAACTATTGAAAAAATGGTCTAATATCTGCATATTGTGTTCAAAAGTGAAACATACTAGATGAAATCATAAATGTGAGGATAGCTGCAGAGGTCTAGCCTGGTTGAAACCAGACTCTTGTCCTTCACTTCGCTTTGTACTAGGGTCTGGGACTTGTCCCATAGCCAAAGATTTCTCCGGCAGATTTTTGAATGGACCAATCAGAGAACAGAAGGCAGAGTTTTGTTAGTTTAGCCTGGCGAGGCCAGGCTATTCAGATAAATAGCTCAGAAACCACTCGGTGGATATTTTTTGCTACCAGTGTGTAATTATATGGCTCTAATTTACTGACTGTTGGCCTAGATGAAACATTTGAGATAAAATTCGATTTTTTATCATTTATTTTCGTAGCGCACCCGAGGCTGTTTGGAAAATGTCAAACCGAAACTATTTAAATCCAGCAGATTTGACCATTTCGTGAATTGATTTAGGAACTGTTAAGCTCAGGAACCCTTCTGATATAACGTCAGCTAAGAAATATATTTTTTCTCAGCAAAGAAATAATAGTTTTTTACCTTTTTTTCTTGAAAATTCCTTCGTGGCGGCAGCCATTTTGACTGACGACGTCAGTCGACGTCGTTCAAAACTCCGCCTTCTGCTCTCTGATTGCTCAGGAACACTTCTGATATAACGTCAGCTAAGAAATATATTTTTCTCAGCAAAGAAATAATAGTTTTTTACCTTGTTTTATGAAAATTCCTTCGTGGCGGCAGCCATTTTAACTGTCGACGTCGTTCAAAACTCCGCCTTCTGCTCTCTGATTGGTCCGGTCAAAAATCTACCGGAGATATCCTTGTCTATGGGACAAGTCCCAGACCCAGTACAAAGCGAAGTGAAGGACAAGGGTCTGGTTTCAACCAGGCTAGCAGAGGTCTAAAATCTAGTTATAAAAGTGGTGCAAACTGCAATATTTAACATTTTTCAACTGATTGCCTAAAATGCAGCCTTGCTGGTCACTCAGTAGCAAACACTCACATGTACATCATCCCTGTTTTATTCATTATCTATTGGCTTCACTTTAGAATTAACTTTAAAATTCTTATTGTGTTGTTTTAAAGCTCTTAATGGTCTTCAACCTTTTTTAGTTGGTCTAGTATCTTTTCGTCAGTATGAGAGAACCTGCACTGTAATAATTTTCATGTCTGTTAAACTTGCAAATGAAAGTTCACCTGCTGCCTTAACTCAACTAGCATTTTATTTCATCTCAGAAATTAAAGTCTTAAAAGTTGATAGTACTATATTGTTGTAGTCGTCTTAACATAGGGTTTTAAAGATCCACTGACGTGATTTTTCTACTATTCATCAAATTGCTCAAAATATATATATTTTATCATTTAAATATGTTAGTTTTTGCAAACAAAATGATAAATCACTTTAATTTTGCTTTAAAAGTGATTTTGAACTTCAAGCTGTGTTTAATCGTGGGAAATCCGTTTACACCCGAACGCACCATCTGTGATGTAATGTCCAGAGTTGAGGCAGAGCTCTGAGCTTGTCACGGTGTGCGCAGCTCCACATGAAGGTCAGTCTGATACAGCATCAGACCTAAATTAGATCCTGTTGTTTCTTGTTCCATCACCCAAACTATTTTCTGCTTCCCAAAATGAAGACAAATAGCTCAAATCTTCACCTAGATTGATAAATTAGTCAAGTTTTAAAATGTCCGCTATTGAAGAGACTGGAGCCCTCTGCCTCTCACTCTGGACATTACATCACAGATGGTGCGTTCAGGTGTAAACGGATTTCCCATGATTAAACACGGCTTGAAGTTCAAAATCACTTTCAAAGCAAAATTAAAGTGATTTATCATTTTGTTTGCTAAAACTAACATATTTAAATGATAATATATATATATTTTGAGCAATTTGATGAATAGTAGAAAAATCACGTCAGTGGATCTTTAAGTTGTCAAAGTTGATTAAACTTTTTAACCTTAGCTGTCTTAACTTGTTACTTTAAGTTAAATAAAACAATCTTTACACATCATCGGTACAAGAAAATTGTTAATCGCTTGTTGTTTCAACTTAATACTCCAAGTTAAAACAATAAAATATTTACCATCCTCAATATAATGCACTTTCCTTAGTTGAACAAACATATATTTGTTCATTATTGTAACTCACTATTTTGAGTTTAAATAACTTAATATGCAATATAAAACTTTCCATTTCAAGTTTAGATAATTTAAATTCTAAATTTGTTTCAACTAATGTGATTATGACAGAACAC
>JBBPBX010041014.1:0-22010 GCA_038048925.1 Garcialebias charrua
GGCCCTCAGCCGAGGGTTTAAAAGTTAAATGCCTCGAGCTGACATGTGCAGAGACGTCATAGCTTCCTTACTGCAGGATGACTGGCAGACCCTGTTGTGGGCGGGCCCTCAGCCGAGGGTTTAAAAGTTAAATGCCTCGAGCTGACATGTGCAGAGACGTCATAGCTTCCTTACTGCAGGATGACTGGCAGACCCTGTTGTGGGCGGGCCCTCAGCCGAGGGTTTAAAAGTTAAATGCCTCGAGCTGACATGTGCAGAGACGTCATAGCTTCCTTACTGCAGGATGACGGCCTGAGGTGAGCGGAGATTTTAAAAGTTTAAACCGTGGATTTTGCAGCACGTGGACAGAGGTATTGATTGCACAGAGGTAAGAATTAAATTTTTTTTAAGTATTTTTTTTGCTTTGAGGACATTGAAGTTAGCGTGTAACGTGATTTCACCGCAACGTGACACACTGTGTGAATGTTGTAGCAAACTTGATCAACATTTATATAAATTAGCAACTATCTGTGCATGAGTTTTGAGTGGTTTGAGTGGTTATTTAGAACGTGACGAAGATGAGTCAAAGACAAATTTAAACTCACGTAGCGTTACTTGACGTCACCGCAGCGTGACACGCTGTATGAATGCTGTAGCAAACTTTATCAACATTTTTATAAACTAGCAACAATATCTATGCATCACTCGTGAGTGTTTTGAATGGTTTTTTAGTAAAATGGGACGAAGACGAGACAAAGACAATTTTAAACTCACGTAGCGTTACTTGACGTCGCCGCAGCGTGACACGCTGTGTGAATGCTGTAGCAAACTTTATCAACATTTTTATAAACTAGCAACAATATCTATGCATCACTCGTGGGAGTTTTGAGTGGTTATTTAGTAAAATGCGAAGAAGACGAGACAAAGACAAATTTAAACTCACGTAACGTTACTTGACGTCGCCACAGCGAGACACGCTGTGTGAATGCTTTAGCAAACTTTATCAACATTTTTATAAACTAGCAACAATATCTATGCATCACTTGTGGATGTTTTGAGTGATTATTTAGTAAAACGCGACGAAGACGAGACGAAGACAAATTTAAACTCACGTAGCGTTAACATGAAACTTGACTATACAACCCACTGTTGTATGGTCTGGAGACAGAGACATGGACAAAAAGACAGGAGAAAGAACTGGAAGTAGCGGAAATGAATATGCTGAGGTTCTCCTTAGGAGTGACAACAATGGAAAAGATTAGGAATGAGATAGCCAGAGGTACAAACGGGTTAAAGAACTGGGAGATAAAGTTAGAGTCAGAGTCAGAGAGAGAGAGAGTCAGAGAGTCTTTATTGTCATTTGCACCGCATGTGGTACATGAGATGAAAACGAGATTATGTACACGAGGTCCCAGTTACATCCAACAACAATGAAAGAGAAAAACAGTAATAACATCTAGAACTAACTAAGAAAAGCATCAACTAGTAATACACTAAGCCTAATATAGTGGGAATAAACAGCAGCACGAACATGAGTTTGTATGAGCAGATGGTCACAGATGAATACAGCAACAAGAAAACAGATCAGCATCAGCATGATGTGATATTTTGCAGTGTTTATTTTTTTATTTATTTTTATTTATTCATGAGTCTAACAGCCTCAGGGTAGAAGCTGTTCCTCAGTCTAGTGGTTCTACATTTGATGCTCCTCAACCTCCGTCCTGAGGGGAGTGGGGCAAAGAGTGAGTGTGCTGGGTGAGTGAGGTCTTTCATGATGCAGGTGGCTCTTTTCCTCTAGAGAGAGTCCTCTAGAGAGGTCAGACTGAGATGGTTTGGACATGTCCAGAGGAGGGACAGTGGTTTGGACATGTACAGAGGAGGGACAGTGGTTTGGACATGTCCAGAGGAGGGACAGTGGTTTGGACATGTCCAGAGGAGGGACAGTGGTTTGGACATGTCCAGAGGAGGGACAGTGGTTTGGACATGTCCAGAGGAGGGACAGTGGTTTGGACATGTCCAGAGGAGGGACAGTGGTTTGGACATGTCCAGAGGAGGGACAGTGGTTTGGACATGTCCAGAGGAGGGACAGTGGTTTGGACATGTCCAGAGGAGGGACAGTGGTTTGGACATGTCCAGAGGAGGGACAGTGGTTTGGACATGTCCAGAGGAGGGACAGTGGTTTGGACATGTCCAGAGGAGGGACAGTGGTTTGGACATGTCCAGAGGAGGGACAGTGGTTTGGACATGTCCAGAGGAGGGACAGTGGTTTGGACATGTCCAGAGGAGGGACAGTGGTTTGGACATGTCCAGAGGAGGGACAGTGGTTTGGACATGTCCAGAGGAGGGACAGTGGTTTGGACATGTCCAGAGGAGGGACAGTGGTTTGGACATGTCCAGAGGAGGGACAGTGGTTTGGACATGTCCAGAGGAGGGACAGTGGTTTGGACATGTCCAGAGGAGGGACAGTGGTTTGGACATGTCCAGAGGAGGGACAGTGGTTTGGACATGTCCAGAGGAGGGACAGTGGTTTGGACATGTCCAGAGGAGGGACAGTGGTTTGGACATGTCCAGAGGAGGGACAGTGGTTTGGACATGTCCAGAGGAGGGACAGTGGTTTGGACATGTCCAGAGGAGGGACAGTGGTTTGGACATGTCCAGAGGAGGGACAGTGGTTTGGACATGTCCAGAGGAGGGACAGTGGTTTGGACATGTCCAGAGGAGGGACAGTGGTTTGGACATGTCCAGAGGAGGGACAGTGGTTTGGACATGTCCAGAGGAGGGACAGTGGTTTGGACATGTCCAGAGGAGGGACAGTGGTTTGGACATGTCCAGAGGAGGGACAGTGGTTTGGACATGTCCAGAGGAGGGACAGTGGTTTGGACATGTCCAGAGGAGGGACAGTGGTTTGGACATGTCCAGAGGAGGGACAGTGGTTTGGACATGTCCAGAGGAGGGACAGTGGTTTGGACATGTCCAGAGGAGGGACAGTGGTTTGGACATGTCCAGAGGAGGGACAGTGGTTTGGACATGTCCAGAGGAGGGACAGTGGTTTGGACATGTCCAGAGGAGGGACAGTGGTTTGGACATGTCCAGAGGAGGGACAGTGGTTTGGACATGTCCAGAGGAGGGACAGTGGTTTGGACATGTCCAGAGGAGGGACAGTGGTTTGGACATGTCCAGAGGAGGGACAGTGGTTTGGACATGTCCAGAGGAGGGACAGTGGTTTGGACATGTCCAGAGGAGGGACAGTGGTTTGGACATGTCCAGAGGAGGGACAGTGGTTTGGACATGTCCAGAGGAGGGACAGTGGTTTGGACATGTCCAGAGGAGGGACAGTGGTTTGGACATGTCCAGAGGAGGGACAGTGGTTTGGACATGTCCAGAGGAGGGACAGTGGTTTGGACATGTCCAGAGGAGGGACAGTGGTTTGGACATGTCCAGAGGAGGGACAGTGGTTTGGACATGTCCAGAGGAGGGACAGTGGTTTGGACATGTCCAGAGGAGGGACAGTGGTTTGGACATGTCCAGAGGAGGGACAGTGGTTTGGACATGTCCAGAGGAGGGACAGTGGTTTGGACATGTCCAGAGGAGGGACAGTGGTTTGGACATGTCCAGAGGAGGGACAGTGGTTTGGACATGTCCAGAGGAGGGACAGTGGTTTGGACATGTCCAGAGGAGGGACAGTGGTTTGGACATGTCCAGAGGAGGGACAGTGGTTTGGACATGTCCAGAGGAGGGACAGTGGTTTGGACATGTCCAGAGGAGGGACAGTGGTTTGGACATGTCCAGAGGAGGGACAGTGGTTTGGACATGTCCAGAGGAGGGACAGTGGTTTGGACATGTCCAGAGGAGGGACAGTGGTTTGGACATGTCCAGAGGAGGGACAGTGGTTTGGACATGTCCAGAGGAGGGACAGTGGTTTGGACATGTCCAGAGGAGGGACAGTGGTTTGGACATGTCCAGAGGAGGGACAGTGGTTTGGACATGTCCAGAGGAGGGACAGTGGTTTGGACATGTCCAGAGGAGGGACAGTGGTTTGGACATGTCCAGAGGAGGGACAGTGGTTTGGACATGTCCAGAGGAGGGACAGTGGTTTGGACATGTCCAGAGGAGGGACAGTGGTTTGGACATGTCCAGAGGAGGGACAGTGGTTTGGACATGTCCAGAGGAGGGACAGTGGTTTGGACATGTCCAGAGGAGGGACAGTGGTTTGGACATGTCCAGAGGAGGGACAGTGGTTTGGACATGTCCAGAGGAGGGACAGTGGTTTGGACATGTCCAGAGGAGGGACAGTGGTTTGGACATGTCCAGAGGAGGGACAGTGGTTTGGACATGTCCAGAGGAGGGACAGTGGTTTGGACATGTCCAGAGGAGGGACAGTGGTTTGGACATGTCCAGAGGAGGGACAGTGGTTTGGACATGTCCAGAGGAGGGACAGTGGTTTGGACATGTCCAGAGGAGGGACAGTGGTTTGGACATGTCCAGAGGAGGGACAGTGGTTTGGACATGTCCAGAGGAGGGACAGTGGTTTGGACATGTCCAGAGGAGGGACAGTGGTTTGGACATGTCCAGAGGAGGGACAGTGGTTTGGACATGTCCAGAGGAGGGACAGTGGTTTGGACATGTCCAGAGGAGGGACAGTGGTTTGGACATGTCCAGAGGAGGGACAGTGGTTTGGACATGTCCAGAGGAGGGACAGTGGTTTGGACATGTCCAGAGGAGGGACAGTGGTTTGGACATGTCCAGAGGAGGGACAGTGGTTTGGACATGTCCAGAGGAGGGACAGTGGTTTGGACATGTCCAGAGGAGGGACAGTGGTTTGGACATGTCCAGAGGAGGGACAGTGGTTTGGACATGTCCAGAGGAGGGACAGTGGTTTGGACATGTCCAGAGGAGGGACAGTGGTTTGGACATGTCCAGAGGAGGGACAGTGGTTTGGACATGTCCAGAGGAGGGACAGTGGTTTGGACATGTCCAGAGGAGGGACAGTGGTTTGGACATGTCCAGAGGAGGGACAGTGGTTTGGACATGTCCAGAGGAGGGACAGTGGTTTGGACATGTCCAGAGGAGGGACAGTGGTTTGGACATGTCCAGAGGAGGGACAGTGGTTTGGACATGTCCAGAGGAGGGACAGTGGTTTGGACATGTCCAGAGGAGGGACAGTGGTTTGGACATGTCCAGAGGAGGGACAGTGGTTTGGACATGTCCAGAGGAGGGACAGTGGTTTGGACATGTCCAGAGGAGGGACAGTGGTTTGGACATGTCCAGAGGAGGGACAGTGGTTTGGACATGTCCAGAGGAGGGACAGTGGTTTGGACATGTCCAGAGGAGGGACAGTGGTTTGGACATGTCCAGAGGAGGGACAGTGGTTTGGACATGTCCAGAGGAGGGACAGTGGTTTGGACATGTCCAGAGGAGGGACAGTGGTTTGGACATGTCCAGAGGAGGGACAGTGGTTTGGACATGTCCAGAGGAGGGACAGTGGTTTGGACATGTCCAGAGGAGGGACAGTGGTTTGGACATGTCCAGAGGAGGGACAGTGGTTTGGACATGTCCAGAGGAGGGACAGTGGTTTGGACATGTCCAGAGGAGGGACAGTGGTTTGGACATGTCCAGAGGAGGGACAGTGGTTTGGACATGTCCAGAGGAGGGACAGTGGTTTGGACATGTCCAGAGGAGGGACAGTGGTTTGGACATGTCCAGAGGAGGGACAGTGGTTTGGACATGTCCAGAGGAGGGACAGTGGTTTGGACATGTCCAGAGGAGGGACAGTGGTTTGGACATGTCCAGAGGAGGGACAGTGGTTTGGACATGTCCAGAGGAGGGACAGTGGTTTGGACATGTCCAGAGGAGGGACAGTGGTTTGGACATGTCCAGAGGAGGGACAGTGGTTTGGACATGTCCAGAGGAGGGACAGTGGTTTGGACATGTCCAGAGGAGGGACAGTGGTTTGGACATGTCCAGAGGAGGGACAGTGGTTTGGACATGTCCAGAGGAGGGACAGTGGTTTGGACATGTCCAGAGGAGGGACAGTGGTTTGGACATGTCCAGAGGAGGGACAGTGGTTTGGACATGTCCAGAGGAGGGACAGTGGTTTGGACATGTCCAGAGGAGGGACAGTGGTTTGGACATGTCCAGAGGAGGGACAGTGGTTTGGACATGTCCAGAGGAGGGACAGTGGTTTGGACATGTCCAGAGGAGGGACAGTGGTTTGGACATGTCCAGAGGAGGGACAGTGGTTTGGACATGTCCAGAGGAGGGACAGTGGTTTGGACATGTCCAGAGGAGGGACAGTGGTTTGGACATGTCCAGAGGAGGGACAGTGGTTTGGACATGTCCAGAGGAGGGACAGTGGTTTGGACATGTCCAGAGGAGGGACAGTGGTTTGGACATGTCCAGAGGAGGGACAGTGGTTTGGACATGTCCAGAGGAGGGACAGTGGTTTGGACATGTCCAGAGGAGGGACAGTGGTTTGGACATGTCCAGAGGAGGGACAGTGGTTTGGACATGTCCAGAGGAGGGACAGTGGTTTGGACATGTCCAGAGGAGGGACAGTGGTTTGGACATGTCCAGAGGAGGGACAGTGGTTTGGACATGTCCAGAGGAGGGACAGTGGTTTGGACATGTCCAGAGGAGGGACAGTGGTTTGGACATGTCCAGAGGAGGGACAGTGGTTTGGACATGTCCAGAGGAGGGACAGTGGTTTGGACATGTCCAGAGGAGGGACAGTGGTTTGGACATGTCCAGAGGAGGGACAGTGGTTTGGACATGTCCAGAGGAGGGACAGTGGTTTGGACATGTCCAGAGGAGGGACAGTGGTTTGGACATGTCCAGAGGAGGGACAGTGGTTTGGACATGTCCAGAGGAGGGACAGTGGTTTGGACATGTCCAGAGGAGGGACAGTGGTTTGGACATGTCCAGAGGAGGGACAGTGGTTTGGACATGTCCAGAGGAGGGACAGTGGTTTGGACATGTCCAGAGGAGGGACAGTGGTTTGGACATGTCCAGAGGAGGGACAGTGGTTTGGACATGTCCAGAGGAGGGACAGTGGTTTGGACATGTCCAGAGGAGGGACAGTGGTTTGGACATGTCCAGAGGAGGGACAGTGGTTTGGACATGTCCAGAGGAGGGACAGTGGTTTGGACATGTCCAGAGGAGGGACAGTGGTTTGGACATGTCCAGAGGAGGGACAGTGGTTTGGACATGTCCAGAGGAGGGACAGTGGTTTGGACATGTCCAGAGGAGGGACAGTGGTTTGGACATGTCCAGAGGAGGGACAGTGGTTTGGACATGTCCAGAGGAGGGACAGTGGTTTGGACATGTCCAGAGGAGGGACAGTGGTTTGGACATGTCCAGAGGAGGGACAGTGGTTTGGACATGTCCAGAGGAGGGACAGTGGTTTGGACATGTCCAGAGGAGGGACAGTGGTTTGGACATGTCCAGAGGAGGGACAGTGGTTTGGACATGTCCAGAGGAGGGACAGTGGTTTGGACATGTCCAGAGGAGGGACAGTGGTTTGGACATGTCCAGAGGAGGGACAGTGGTTTGGACATGTCCAGAGGAGGGACAGTGGTTTGGACATGTCCAGAGGAGGGACAGTGGTTTGGACATGTCCAGAGGAGGGACAGTGGTTTGGACATGTCCAGAGGAGGGACAGTGGTTTGGACATGTCCAGAGGAGGGACAGTGGTTTGGACATGTCCAGAGGAGGGACAGTGGTTTGGACATGTCCAGAGGAGGGACAGTGGTTTGGACATGTCCAGAGGAGGGACAGTGGTTTGGACATGTCCAGAGGAGGGACAGTGGTTTGGACATGTCCAGAGGAGGGACAGTGGTTTGGACATGTCCAGAGGAGGGACAGTGGTTTGGACATGTCCAGAGGAGGGACAGTGGTTTGGACATGTCCAGAGGAGGGACAGTGGTTTGGACATGTCCAGAGGAGGGACAGTGGTTTGGACATGTCCAGAGGAGGGACAGTGGTTTGGACATGTCCAGAGGAGGGACAGTGGTTTGGACATGTCCAGAGGAGGGACAGTGGTTTGGACATGTCCAGAGGAGGGACAGTGGTTTGGACATGTCCAGAGGAGGGACAGTGGTTTGGACATGTCCAGAGGAGGGACAGTGGTTTGGACATGTCCAGAGGAGGGACAGTGGTTTGGACATGTCCAGAGGAGGGACAGTGGTTTGGACATGTCCAGAGGAGGGACAGTGGTTTGGACATGTCCAGAGGAGGGACAGTGGTTTGGACATGTCCAGAGGAGGGACAGTGGTTTGGACATGTCCAGAGGAGGGACAGTGGTTTGGACATGTCCAGAGGAGGGACAGTGGTTTGGACATGTCCAGAGGAGGGACAGTGGGTATATTGGTAGAAGGATGTTAGAAATGCAGCTGCAGGAAAAAGACAAAGAGGAGATATATGGATGCAGTTAGAGAGGACATGAAGGTAGTTGGAGTGAGGACAGAGGATTCAGAGGACAGAGTGAGGTGGAGGAGGATGACTCGCTGTGGCGACCCCTGAAAAGGGAAAAGCCGAAAGAAGAAGAAGCGTTAACATTTAACTTGACCACTGCAGCGTGACAAGCTGTGAACGCTGTATTGTAACATAAAGAGAGGTTTTAATGTTTTCACCGTGATTTTTGTGCTAAATTTGCTCTTATGTTTCATTTTTCACCTCAAAGCGGAGTGAGCAGACAGCCCCTCCCCTTCCCTAAATAGCGTCGTTACGTCATCACGTTGGTCAAACTGCAGTGAAGCAGGTAAGATCAAAATTGAAGTGACGTGCATTTGGTGAAAACTGACATTTGTTTTGTAACTTTTTCACATTTTTAAATGTTTTCAGCTAGTCCTACAACTTTTATCAGAATCAGAGTCAGAATCTTGTCATTTGCACTGTATGTGGTACATGTGATGAAACGAGATTATGTACACAGGGTCCCAGTTACATCCAACAACAAAATGTGAGAGAAAAACAGTAATAACATCTAGAATATAACTAAGAAAAACAGCAACTAGAAATATACTAAGCCCTAATATAATAGGTAAACATCACTCCAAACAGCAGCAGGAACATGAGTCTGTATGAGCAGATGGTCACAGATGAACACAGCAACAAGAAAACAGATCAGCATCAGCATGATGTGATATTTCACAGTGATTATTCTTATTATTTATTTATTCATGAGTCTAACAGCCTCAGGGTAGAAGCTGTTCCTCAGTCTAGTGGTTCTACATTTGATGCTCCTCAACCTCCGTCCTGAGGGGAGTGGGGCAAAGAGTGAGTGTGCTGGGTGAGTGAGGTCTTTCATGATGCAGGTGGCTCTTTTCCTGCATCTGGAGGTGTAAATGTCTGTGATGGTGGGGAGACTGACTCCAACATCTTCTGTGCAGCCTTCACCACTCTCTGCAGAGCTTTTCTTTCTGCAGCTGTGCAGCCTCCATGCCACACGTTGATGCTGGAGCACAGGATGCTCTCCACTGCACACCTGTAGAAGGAGGTGAGGACTGACAACACCATCGCCCATGATCGGGTCATCAGAGACTCTACTTCCTCAGACGGCTGAGAAGATCTGGTCTGGGAAGCTCAGTCCTCACCTCCTTCTACAGGTGTGCAGTGGAGAGCATCCTGTGCTCCAGCATCAACGTGTGGCATGGAGGCTGCACAGCTGCAGAAAGAAAAGCTTTACAGAGAGTGGTGAAGGCTGCACAGAAGATGTTGGAGTCAGTCTCCCCACCATCACAGACATTTACACCTCCAGATGCAGGAAGAGGGCCACCTGCATCATGAAGGACCCCACTCACCCTGCACACACACTTTTTGCCCCACTCCCCTCAGGAAGGAGGTTGAGGAGCATCAAATGTAGAACCACTAGACTGAGGAACAGCTTCTACCCTGAGGCTGTTAGACTCATGAATAAATAAATGATAAGAATAAACACTGCAAAATATCACATCATGCTGATGCTGATCTGTTTTCTTGTTGCTGTGTTCATCTGTGACCATCTGCTCATACAGACACATGTTCGTGCTACTGTTTATAATGATGTTTTTCTATTACATTGGTGCTTAGTGTATTTTTAGCTGATGTTTTTCTTAGTTCATATCTTAGATGTTACTACTGTTCTTCTAACATTTTTTTGTTGTTGGATGTTACTGGGACCCTGTGTACATAATCTCGTTTCATCACATGTACCACATGCGGTGGTGGTAGAGAGATTTTAATGTTTTCAACGTCATTTCTGTGCTAAATATGCTCATATTTTTCTTTTTCTTTTTTTTTTAACCTCAAAGCAGTGAGCAGAGAGACGGAACTGCGTTGTTACGTCATCACGTTGACTGCAGTGTTAGGTAGGTATCAGAATACTGTTGTTGGAATACTGAATACTGAATAATACAGAATACTGTATAAGTGACGTGCATTTGGTGAAAACTTGAGAATTGTATTTTAACTTTTTCATATTTTTACATGTACAGGTTTTCAGCTAGTCCAAGAGGTATACACAGAGTCAGATAATCTTTATTGTCATTTGCACCGCATGTGGTACATGTGATGAAACGAGATTATGTACACATGGTCCCAGTTACATCCAACAACAAAATGTAAGAGAAAAACAGTAATAACATCTAGGATATAACTAAGAAAAACATCAACTAGAAATACACTAATCACTAATGTAATAGAAAAACATCATTACAAACAGCAGCACGAACATGAGTCTGTATGAGCAGATGGTCACAGATGAACACAGCAACAAGAAAACAGATCAGCATCAGCATGTTGTGATATTTTGCAGTGATTATTCTTATTATTTATTTATTCATGAGTCTAACAGCCTCAGGGTAGAAGCTGTTCCTCAGTCTAGTGGTTCTACATTTCATGCTCCTTAACCTCCGTCCTGAGGGGAGTGGGGCAAAGACTGTGTGTGCTGGGTGAGTGGGGTCTTTCATGATGCAGGTGGCTCTCTTCCTGCATCTGGAGGTGTAGATGTCTGTGATGGTGGGGAGACTGACTCCAACATCTTCTGTGCAGCCTTCACCACTCTCTGCAGAGCTTTTCTTTCTGCAGCTGTGCAACCTCCATGCCACACGTTGATGCTGGAGCACAGGATGCTCTCCACTGCACACCTGTAGAAGGAGGTGAGGACTGACAACACCATCGCCCATGATCGGGTCATCAGAGACTCTACTTCCTCAGACGGTTGAGAAGATCTGGTCTGGGAAGCTCAGTCCTCATCTGCTTCTACAGGTGTGAAGTGGAGAGCATCCTGTGCTCCAGCATCAACGTGTGGCATGGAGGATGCACAGCTGCAGAAAGAAAAGCTTTACAGAGAGTGGTGAAGGTTGCACAGAAGTCTGTTGGAGTCAGTCTACCCACCATCACAGACATCTACAGCTTCAGATGCAGGAAGAGGGCCACCTGCATCATGAAGGACCCCACTCACCCAGCACATACACACTCTTTGCCCCACTCCCCTCAGGAAGTAGGTTGAGCATCAAATGTAGAACCACTAGACTGAGGAACAGCTGCTACCCTGAGGCTGTTAGACTCGTGAATAAATAAATGATAAGAATAATCACTGCAAAATATCACATCATGCTGATCTGTTTTCCTGTTGCTGTTCATTTGTGACCATCGGCTCATACAGACTCATGTTCATGCTGTTGCTTGTAATGATGTTTTTCTATTACGGTACATTGGTGCTTACTGTATTTTTAGCTGATGTTTTTCTTAGATCATATCTTAGATGTTATTACTGTTCTTCTCTTACATTTTTTGGTTGTTGGATGTTACTGGGACCCTGTGTACATAATCTCGTTTTCATCACATGTACCACATGCGGTGCAAATGACAATAAAGATTCTCTGACTCTGATAACAGCGTGACTAACAATGAACACTTTAATTTCACATGCGTAAATAGGGTAGAGAGGTTTTAATGTTTTCAACGTCATTTCTGTGCTAAATATGCTCATATGTTTCTTCTTTTTTTTACCTCAAAGCAGTGAGCAGACAGACGAACAACGCCATCACGTTGACTGCCGTGTTAAGTAGGTATCAGAATACTGTATAAGTGACGTGCATTTGGTGAAAACTTAGAATTGTTTTGTAACCTTTTCATATTTTTTACATGTTTTCAGCTAGTCCAAGAGGTGTACAACTTTAATCAGCGTCTGATCATCTTTATTGTCATTTGCACCGCATGTGGTACATGTGATGAAACAAGATTATGTACACAAGGTCCCAGTTACATCCAACAACAAAATGTGAGATAAAAACAGTAATAACATGTAGGATATAAATAAGAAAAACATCAACTAGAAATACACTAAGCCTTAATATAATAGGAAAACATCATTACAAACAGCAGCACGAACATGAGTCTGTATGAGCAGATGGTCACAAATGAACACAGAAACAAAAAAACAGATCAGCAACAGATCAGCATCAGCATGTTGTGATATTTTGCAGTAATTACTGTTTTCTAATTGTTTATTTATTCATGAGTCTAACAGCCTCAGGGTAGAAGCTGTTCCTCAGTCTAGTGGCTCTACATTTGATGCTCCTCAACCTCCTTCCTGAGGGGAGTGGGGCAAAAAGTTTGTGTGCTGGGTGAGTGGGGTCCTTCATGATACAGGTGGCTCTCTTCCTGCATCTGGAGGTGTAAATGTCTGTGATAGTGGGGAGACTGACTCCAACATCTTCTGTGCAGCCTTCACCACTATCTGCAAAGCTTTTCTTTCTGCAGCTGTGCAGCCTCCATGCCACACGTTGATGCCGGAGCACAGGATGCTCTCAACGACACACGTGTAGAAGGAAGTGAAGACAGACAACACCACCGCCCTGATAAATAAAAGGTCATCGGAGACTCTACTTCCTCAGACGGCTGAGAAGAGCTGGTCTGGGAAGCTCAGTCCTCACCTCCTTCCACAGGTGTGCAGTGGAGAGCATCCTGTGCTCACTCGTTGATGCTGTAGCACAGGATGCTCTCCACTGCACACCTGTAGAAGGAGGTGAGGACTGAGCTGCTCAGACCAGCTCGTCACAGCCGCCTGAGGAAGGAGAGTCTCTGATGACCTTTCTTGATCAGGGCGGTGGTGGTGTTGGTCCAGCTGAGGCTATAATTCAAGTGTACACCCAAGTACTTGTAGCTGGAGACCAGTGGTGGAGAAAGTACTCAAATACTGATTATAAGTAAAAGTACAAATAAACAGACAAAAATGTACTCTAGTAAAAGTAGAAGTACCATTATATTGTTTTTACTTAAGTAAAAGTAAATACGTACTTGCTTTTAAAAATGCTTAAAGTCCATGACCCACCATGTTTTCAAATTGCATCGCCATTAATATTTATTAGTTTATTTAAAAATAATACAGGAGCGTTTATTTATATTGTAGAGAAATAATGCAAAATGTGTTATTTCATGATTTATAGCAGATTTTAGCAGAAGCTCCGGGAAGATCTGCCCCTCTCCAAATATGGGCATTCACATCACTAAAGATTCCGCCTTGGAGTTACAGGCGGAGTTTTAATAAGCCTTCATCAACTTCCATGACCGCTGCTCTAAGAGAGGAAAAAAAAAAGAGAAGCGGTCGCTCACTGATGTCTGTCATATTCTGAGCAGCATCCACGTAGACATACTAGTTTAATTCGCTTGATCGCGACAAATTCATTCATTTCCGCATCGCCTTTTTATTCTCTCCCCTGACCAGACAGGTCGGGAGTAGAAAGGCAGTCGCAGCGCGGAGCTCTGAGCGCGCGGGCTTCCCTGTGCTCTCCGTGCTCTCCCGTGCTCCAGCAACAAGACTGGGACAGAACCGAGCCCCGGCACGAACTTCAAAGCTGATGGAGCGGAACGGGGAGCCAGGGAGAAGCCGCGCGGCTCGCTCCTCTCTGGGCAGAGGAGAGGAGAGCAGCCAGCAACAGTCGCAGCGGTGTTATATCTTATTAAAAAGGTCTATAAAATAAATAAAAAATAAAAGCAGACCACTGGTCCAGTTGTACACAAAAATGCACCAGGAAATATGCAGTTTTACTCTCACTCTCATAAACCTCCATGGAAACTCACTCCTACCTTCTGCCTTGCTTTCTGGGTGGAGATCAATGTAACAAAAGGCATGACCCTTCGGGACTCTTCGGCCAGGTTTCCGGATTCATTCGGGAGTGTTTTTTTTTTTTTTTTTTTTTTAACCCTCGCCTGGCCCAAATGCAAAAATGAAAATAAAATTCATAAAATACTACAGTAATTCTCCAATATGGTGAATTGTTACTGTCACGGTGGGTGTTGTCCTTTAAAGTAAAAGTACTTGATGAATGTATTACCTAATGCAATGGTCTACAGTATCATTAAGTGTGTGTACTGTACACATATTTTCTGTAATACATTAAGTGTTTTTTTTTTTTCATTTTAAAGAACAATGCTGCAGATAACACATGTTTTTATTGTGTTTACTCTGTGACACAGTTCACACTTGGACTTGTGATTCTGTGTGTCAGAATTTCAGGGATGACATGCAGAGTTAAATGTCATTAAGCAAAATAAGAGAGGAATTATTTTACCGTTGAAAGTTTTTATTTAACACAAAGCAGAACCAATGTGTCATTTTAACTGCAGTAAACATGTTTAAATAAAAGTTATCTGTCTGAAAAAGGAGCATTATGCCAGGTTTCCACCAAACGCTTTTCGCGCCTCCAAAGCAGCCACTTTACATTGAAAGTCTATGTGGCCGGGCATCTTGGCGGCGCACGACGCGGCGCATCTACAGCAGTTCAAGCAGCACGGCAGTGAGTGGCAGCTTTTTTCCGCGCCCACGTCACCTCCGAGCAGCGACTGTCGAAGCTCGATTTGTCCTGCTTCTGCTGCTCGCAGCTTAGCAGCAACCAATCGGGATAGACTCTGCCATGTGATCACGCAACAACGACAGGACTTTTTTTTGGACTTTTCAAACTTACCCATCGAGCCTCCATGAAGAAAACAGCCTCCGGTAAGAAACTTGGCATTTTTACAGTTGCCGCTGTCCGCTCGAGCGTACGGTCACCCCAAACATAAAAAAATGTTTTAATCTCAACAAAGACTTTAGGAGCTGCAGTTTGGCTCATAAAAAATCCACTCAAGTAGTAACGAGGCTCATGTACAGCTGATTTTTTATCTGCCCGGTGTAGAAGAAACAAACGGAAAAGGAGCCAGCCGCTGCTCCCACTGCGTGTCTGCAGACATGTTCGATGAGAACAGACATCTGTTGACAAGCAGCCAACACAGTGCGGTAGGAGATTTTTTGCAGCGCGAAAAGCGTCTGGTGGAAACCCGGCATTAGACCTGACAAAGGAACAGACACTGATCATTTCACCTCCAGTTTGTCATCAACTCTAGTTAAAATATTGTCCAGTCAACCATGGATCAAAAGTGAACAATATTTTAAATTCCTGACACCATTTTCAAAACTTGGATCTGAGTGTCGAGACATTTCTTGTCTCCTAACATCCCATGAACTGATACATTTTAATATTGATACAAGAATTTATTGTTCAAGTTCAGAAGAAGTTGGTTTTCACAGTTTTTTGAGTCCAGTCTGGTTTTTTAGGGAGATGTCCTGCTGTACTGAACAGTCTTTCAATAATCTTTCAATAATCTTTCAATAAGGCCATGGGTGGTGTGTATCTTCTGGCTGAATCTTTGTGGTGGAATCCATTTTGAGTGTGTTAGTGGTGCTATGGGTGCTCCCAGTTCAGTGACGTTTATACTAGAATATACGTCATTGGTCCAGCTCTTCTTGAAGACAGGTCTAATGTTACCTGTCCACTTTGCAGTGATTCAATGGACCAACTCCTCTCTCAACATCAGTTACTTTCAAACTAACGACAAATAAAACAACTTCAACATGAATATAACTTGTAACTCAACACATTATAGAAATGTAGGATAGTAGAAAGTACAGATACTTCATGTAAAATGTAGTGTAGTAAAAGTAAAAGTACCCACATTTAATTCTACTTAAGTAAATTACAGATACATGAAAAATGTACTTGGGTACAGTAACAAAGTATTTGTACTTAGTTACATCCCACCACTGCTGGAGACCACTTCCACAGCAGATCCACCTATGTTCAATGTGGGTGGGTGTGTTTGTTCCATCTGAAGTCCACAATCATCTATTTCCTCTTCTTCACGTTGATGTGAAGGTTATTGTCCTTGCATCAGCTCTCCAGATACTCCACCTCCTGCCTGTAGTTGGACTCATCATTGTTTGTGATGCATCCCACCACAGCTGTAAAATATATAAACACAGACATACTTCATAAGTGTACATACATAACACAAAATATGTGACAAATCAGTCCAGGAAATAATACACAACAATTGTCACACTAAGTTTCCCAGTCTACATTGGCTTAGCTGTAACCTAAATTTCAACATTGTTTGCCCTGAAAATGAAGACAGTAATTCTGACATTCTTTTCATAAATTGCATTTTTTATGACAGTGAAACATGCAAAGGCAAAAAAGACAGAGCCGAAAGGAAGATGCAAACAATCATGTGCAAATTCAAAAGGACAAAGAGGGCCTTGTCATCAAATTTCAGTGAACTTAAAGGTATGTGGAGCTTTATTAGTGTTAACAAAAAATACAATTGTTTCTATAATTTATTTTTGTATAACTAGGTCGTGGAATCTTTGCAAAAAAATCCTTTGCAAAAGATGACTTTCTTTTGGAATATCGAGGTGAACTGATCACCAAGGAGGAATGTGAGAGGAAGCAACAGGTTTACGATGAATCACAGAAAGTCCGCTCATTCTCAATCAGTTCATCTGGACAGTTTCTTTTTTGTAGAAACGTTTCACCCTCACTCCAGAGGGCTTCGTCAGTCAGAGTAGTCCAAAGCACACTGAAGTTAACCCACCAAGTAAACAACTTAAGTGGACCAACCAGTTTGCTGTAGCCAAGATGGTTTCTGGGGGCTTGTCCCTCGTTGACTCCTCCCAGGCAGGCAGACATGTCCAAAGTGGTTCAAGACAAGAAAGTTCATTCTCATTCTTGAGAATGAACTTTCTAATCACAGAAAGTGTTTTGTTTGAATTCTACTTCGATGGAAAAATATTGTGGTGAGTATGTAAGAATAACCTATCATTGTGTCTGACATGACTTATAAAAGGCTATTAATTGTAAGGTAATTTATAGTGCTGACAAGAGTTTTTTTGTTTTTTAAAATATGCATTTGTAGTGTTTATGCAGCAAACGAGGATGGGTTGCTTGGAAGGCTTGTAAATGATGACCATAAAAACCCAAACGCAAAGATGAAGTACATAATTGTAAACAAAAAGCCCCATCTATGTTTGTTTGCAACTAAACCCATCAATGAAGGAGATGAGATCACCTATAATTATGGCGACTCAGAATGGCCATGGAGATGCAAGGTGATTTAAATTTTACTTTTTGAATGTAATCATGCTTAAAAATAGTTTTTTAATCATACAGGTTTACAACATATGTTTCACCACAATATATTTTTAATTCTTTCCTACTATGTGATCAAAATCTCAACAGAAATTACATGGAATGTCTTCTGATGGGCAAGATTTTGAGGCACCACCTCCAACAGAGGTTTCAGGTGCTAACAAAATATTCTGTAAGAGCAAAATAAAGGTATGTGCAAGTGCATCGAGGAAGGATAGTTGACACTGAAAAAGTACTCCTTTAAAGAATGTCATTTTTCTATTTTTACTATTTACAGAATAGCCATAAATATGATAAACCAAACAATCATGTAATGTTTCTTAGTTTGCATAGGACAGCAGCTATCATCAAAATGTAGAATTTCCTCTAAAGATAAGTATAAATGATCTGTTACAGATGACACGCGAACACGTCCAGAGTCAGGAGATCGCAGGCAGCCAGAAGACCGATCAACATCCTTTAAACACGAACACCAAGGTACATTTTAGTTCTTGTGTTCCTAAAGAGAATTACTTGCTGCGTGTGGTTTCATCAACCTTAATGTTCAATTGTGTGTGTGTGTGACTGTTTTGTGGTTGACAGTTAGAGGGTGGATGGCGCTTAATTTCCTTCATTTTAATGATAAAAAGACCGAGGTTATGGTCTTTAGATCTAGTGCTCCTGACAGTCCCACCACTTTTGATTTTTCCTCTTTGGCCCCATATGAAAAGTCGATTGTGACAAATCTAGGAGTGAAAATTGACCCCTGCCTGAAACTGGACTGTCACATCAACAGCATGGTTAAATCCTCGTTCTTTCATCTGAGGCGCCTGTCAAAAATCAAGCCCCTCCTTTCTAGACGCCACTTAGAGACCGTAATCCACGCTTTTATTACTTCACGCCTGGATTATTGTAACTCTCTTCTGATTGGAGTAAATAAGGCCTCGCTTTCTCGGTTGCAGCTGGTACAAAATGCTGCTGCACGATTTTTGACTGGTACAGGTGACAGCACCTGTGTGACAGCACCTGTGTGACAGCACCTGTGTGACAGCACCTGTGTGACAGCACCTGTGTGACAGCACCTGTGTGACAGCACCTGTGTGGCAAGATGGCGCCAGTGTGTTGGGCGTCTCGTCTGCCACTCTGTCTTTTTTTATTATTTTTGTTCCTCTGCTTTTATGATGTGGACTCTCTACTGGTGTATGATCGCCAAACCCTTTTTGGGCTTCGTCTGCCTGCTGCTAATATTTTACATCATCACGAGAAGCACGATTCTTTGCCCCCGCTGTTGGCCGGAGTTCCATCATACCTGTGCCGGGTACCACACCCCCCTCGCCGGAGAAGACGTCACAGGCGTCGAGGTAAACGCGGTGGGCTCTTGGTGAAGCTGAGGACCGTTTTGGCAAGTTCGCCGGGAGTATTCCTGTCCCAGATTGGATCATTTCCTGGTCTGCATGCTTCGCGGCGCTCCTTGGACCCGATTGATTCCTGGCTGGTACCTGTTGTCGACTCGGATCAACATTTCCTTCCTCCACGTCTCACTCCTCCACATCTGCGCTGGCGAAGTGCTGACCTTGGAAATCTGCGACACTTTGCTCGGATTAATTCTCCTGCTGCATCGTCAGAACCAGTTCCTATCCGGATGGGTCTGGTAAACGCGAGATCTGTTGCAAACAAAACTTTTATTCTGAAGGATTTTTTTTCGTCTCAGGGTTTGGACTTTCTCTCCGTGACGGAATCTTGGATTTCTTCTGGTGAGTCCAGTGTTTTCTCAGAACTTTTACCCCATGGTTGCTCATATTTTAATACCCCAAGGCTCTCGGGCCGTGGAGGAGGTTTAGCTGTCATTTATAAATCTTGTTTTGACTGTAAGCAGTTGTCCCCCCCGACTGCTTTTTCTTCGTTTGAACTGAGCATGTTTGAGCTCGGCTGCACTCCTCCACTTTTGTGCGCAGTCATATATAGGGCTCCCAAGTACAATAAGGATTTCATACGGGACTTTTCTGATTTTTTGAGTGATTACATGTCCAAATATGAGCAAATTTTATTTTTAGGAGACTTTAATATCCCGGTGTGCAGCCCTGGAAAGCCGCTGGTGAAGGATTTTTTAGATTTAGTGGATGCATTTGGTCTCACTCAATCAGTGAAGGGCCCAACGCATGAACGTAAACACACCCTCGACCTTGTCTTATCTTATGGATTGTCTATTTTAAACTTGGTAATTGGTGATGCATTGTTTTCCGACCATATGCCAGTTTTATTTGATTTTATTCCTGTTTCTAAAGCTGTTAAACCCTGTGCTCCTGCTCGAAGCTGCCGTGTTTTTAACTCATCCACTGCTGCTCATTTTTCCACTGCCTTTAATAGTTTAAATTCACAGCTCTCTGTGTCTCTCAGCACTGAGGAGCTTTCACTACATTTTGATTCTTTATGCAACACTATTCTGAATGATGTGGCCCCAATTAAAATTAGGCGTTCAAAGCCTAAATCTGACCCGTGGTTGAGTGACCACACCCGTGCCATTAGGCAGGTATGCAGGAAAAATGAACGCAAGTGGAGAAAGGATGGTCTCCAAGTCTCATTTGATATGGTGAGAGAGAGTTGGCGTCGCTATCAACAAGCTGTAAAAACAGCCAGAGCCAAATATTTCTCTGACATTATTGTTGCCAACTCTCACAACCCCCGTGTTCTTTATGATACAATCAACACGGTCCTAAATTCACATGAACCGGTTCCTATTGAAGCATCTAAAGAACTTTGTGATAAGTTCCTTCAATTTTTTTTGGACAAGGTTACGAACACGAGGGCTTGTATTTCTTTTCCTTCCCATGACCCTTCCATCCTGGTCCCCTGTCCTGCACTTTTTGATCATCTGGAGCCTATTTCTCTCTCCTACCTAGAGAAAATTGTCACCAGTATGAAACCATCAGGTTCCCCCCTTGATGTTGTACCTCCTTGTTTTCTTAAGGAGGTATTTTCTACAGTTGGCTCTTTTGTTCTAAATTTGATCAATAGCAGCTTAATGTTTAGCGTGGTGCCAGGCAATTTTAGACATGCTGTGGTTCAGCCATTATTGAAAAAACCTGGCCTTGATCCTACCTCTTTGTCCAACTTTAGGCCAATTTCAAAGTTACCTTTTATTTCAAAAATATTGGAAAAAGTTGTTTACACCCAGCTGAAGGACTTTTTGGATGAATTTAAAATTTTGGAGGTCTTCCAGTCTGGTTTTAAAACCTACCATAGCACTGAATCTGCTCTTTTAAGGGTTTTTAATGATATATTTTTATCGCTGGATTCTGGAAACTGTGTTTTACTTGTGCTTTTAGATTTAACAGCTGCTTTTGACACAGTCGACCATGAAATTCTTATCGCCAGATTGGAGCAATGGGTGGGCATCACTGGCTCAGCTCTGCAGTGGTTTAGGTCCTACCTTTCAAATCGAAGTTTCAGTGTGAAGATTGATAATTTTACCTCTGCATCTGCTGCCCTCCCCTGGGGTGTACCCCAGGGATCTATCCTTGGTCCTCTGCTCTTCTCACTTTACCTTCTGCCACTCGGCTCTATTTTCAGGAAACATGGTGTGCAGTTTCATTTGTATGCGGATGACTGTCAAGTCTATTTTCCTGTAAAACAAAATGGCTCCACGCAGTCTCTTCTGGACTGTCTTGGTGACATTAGAGGGTGGATGGCGCTTAATTTCCTTCATTTTAATGATAAAAAGACCGAGGTTATGGTCTTTAGATCTAGTGCTCCTGACAGTCCCACCACTTTTGATTTTTCCTCTTTGGCCCCATATGAAAAGTCGATTGTGACAAATCTAGGAGTGAAAATTGACCCCTGCCTGAAACTGGACTGTCACATCAACAGCATGGTTAAATCCTCGTTCTTTCATCTGAGGCGCCTGTCAAAAATCAAGCCCCTCCTTTCTAGACGCCACTTAGAGACCGTAATCCACGCTTTTATTACTTCACGCCTGGATTATTGTAACTCTCTTCTGATTGGAGTAAATAAGGCCTCGCTTTCTCGGTTGCAGCTGGTACAAAATGCTGCTGCACGATTTTTGACTGGTACAGGCAGACGTGAGCACATCACTCCAGTTTTAATGTCCCTTCATTGGCTTCCTGTCCAGTTTCGAATCCATTTTAAAGTTTTATTGTTTGTTTTTAAGTCTTTGAACGGTTTTAGTCCCTCTTATCTGTCTGAACTGCTTCAACTTTATGTGCCATCACGTGCTCTCAGATCCGCTGACCAGATGCTTTTAGCAGTCCCAAAAACCTTTTATAAGACCAGAGGAGACAGAGCATTTTCAGCTCTGGCTCCTAAATTGTGGAACGAGCTGCCACTGAAGGTCAGGCAGGCCCCATCAATATCTGTTTTTAAAACTCGTTTAAAAACACATATGTTTTCATTGGCTTTTAAACCAGAATGAGTTCACATCTCTGTTTTAGTGTTGTATTATTTTACTTGTGATGTACCGATATTTATATGATTGAGATTGATTGTTTTTATTGTTTTGTGCTTGTTTTTATTCTTGTACAGCACTTCGGACGGCTGCTGCTGTATTTTTAAGTGCTTTATAAATAAACTGGTATGGTATGGTATGGTAAT
>JBBPBX010041015.1:9262-29077 GCA_038048925.1 Garcialebias charrua
CACCTCAGTCAGCTTTTTTTTAAAATCCTTTTCTTTTGTTTTACGCCACACACAACTGCCATATCACAAGACATAATGAAGGCCTCACCACTACTCTCGTTAAATGGAAATAAAAGATGGAGACAATAATTAAGATACAAGATACAAGATACAAGATACAAGAAGGTTTATTAACATTGCATCAATTTTCACCAATACAACGTAAATATGTAGTTACAGTCATCCAGGAGAGAGAATGAGTGCAAAAAGCTGCAGCTCAACAAAGCACATGACATGTTTATCAACACATGATATGTTTATCAACACATGATATGCTTATAGCGCGGCCGCTCTCATCTGTCCCCAGATGAAGGTCAAAAGCAGGAAAACAGGCAAAGACACGGGGTTTTACAGCATTGATATTAAAAAAAGATGAATCACATTTTGTCTTCAAGACACCGCGTGATCCAGTAAAAACCATATCAAAAAGCACATTTAGTTACAATAACAAATTGAGAGACGGCAGGCAAGGAGATAGAGTCTGTGAGTAATTTCAGACAAACACAAAGTTCAGCAGATGTGCAGCTGGGCGTTATCTGAGGCTGCACAGAAATCTCTGGGGGGGGGGGGGGGGGGCAGCAGGTCTCTTCAGCTCCACACTCCCAGGAGAATGGCTTCCGACAGCCTTCTTTTCAAGGACATGTACAGAAGCCAGATAATATTCTTGTTTGTTATCCAATAGACCACAGTGTTCTTTTCCACTGCCGCCATCAAGTCTGTGGTGCTGTTTCATGGCCGAAAAAAATCCAAGTAATATGTGGTTCCGCTCCGCTCCGCTCTATGAACTCCCATCTGTCCCTTGATTGATCCGGGGTGGCTGTAAACAAGTCCCAAAACGCACAGCAGGTCCGCGGTGATCCACCACCGCTCCAAGCGAGCGATTGAGCTCATACAACAGCTGGGATGAGGAGCTCACGGCCCGGTTCAGAGAATTTTGCTGATCAGGTAGTGCCGACAGCGCGCTGATAGCTGCCGAAGCCTCCCTCAGTTGGGAGTTTAAAATATCCTCTTGGAATGTTAATGGTCTGGGCTCCTATGCTAAACGACACAAAATATTTAAATATTTAAAACAGAAAAAGGCAGATGTGATGCTGCTGCAGGAAACACACCTGTTGGAGAAAGACGTCAACAGGATTAAAGACAGGTGGGTGGGACAGGCTTACCATAATACTTACAAACAGAAAAAAAGGGGCGTGTCAATTTTATTCTCTAAACATCTTCCAATTCAAGTGGAGAAAGAATATAAAGACAAAGAAGGCCGCGTAATTGTTCTGCGAGCCAATATTTCAGGACAAATCATTATTATAGCTAATATATATGCACCTAATATAGAGGACCCAGACTTTTTCTTACAACTAAAGACAATTTTAATGGAGTTTGGAGACTTCCCAACTGTTTTAGCAGGAGACTTCAACCAAGTCTTAGATGTTGTTTTGGATAGATCTGGGAAATCAATTCCTAAAACTTGCAAAACTCAGGAAGCGATTAAAGCCCTGTGCAAATATGCTGGACTAACAGACATTTGGAGGCTCCTAAACCCTTCAGCACGAGATTATACTTTTTTTTCAAGTAGGCACTCGGTTTATAGTCGAATAGACTATTTTTTACTCTCACACTCTCTGATTGAAAGTGTTGGGAATTGCAATATTGGTTCGATTGCACTAACTGACCACGCCCCCATAGACCTAGTTTTACAAATGAGATCTCAACAGGAAAGGGCTAAGAGCTGGAGGATGAACACCAGTTTACTAAATGATGCTGACCTATGCAAAAAACTCAGAGAACTAATTACTGAATATTTTATAAACAATAACAATACGGCAGACCAAAACTCAATTTGGGACGGGTTCAAAGCATACATTAGGGGAATAGTGATACAACACTCCTCCCGGATCAAAAAACAAGATTCCCAAAACATAAATCTCTATGAAAATGAGATAAAGAAACTAGAGAGGGAATATTCGGAGAATCTTAATTCATCGACCTTTGATAAACTAGTCAAAGCTAAATATGAGTTAAATACAATATTTTCCAAAAAAACAGAATATTCTCTTTTCAGGATCAAACAGAGATGGTATGAATCAGGTAATAAAGCGGATAAATTATTAGCAAGCCAATTAAAAGCCAAACAAGCAGCGCGTCAAATTAATGCAATAAAGAATGGGGAGGGGAGCGTAGTTACTAGTCAGAAAGAAATTAATAAAATATTCAAGGATTTCTACAAGCATCTGTATTCTCAAGAAGGGCAATTTGATCTAAATGCAGCAGAAAAGTTTTTTGGAAGATTAAATCTTCAGAAATTGTCCAAAGAGAATGCCTCACAACTAGAAAGACCTATAACTATGGAAGAGCTCGTTAAAACCATTAAAATATCACCCAATGGGAAAACTCCAGGCTTGGACGGTATTCCTAATGAGTTTTATAAAAAATTTACATCTGAACTAGGTGCAGAAATATTAAAAACCTTCAATTCAGCTATTGAATCGCATCGGCTCCCCAGATCAATGAAGGAATCTCTAATCACCCTCATTCCAAAAAAAGGGAAAGACCCTTTGGAGTGTTCCAGCTATAGGCCAATAAGCTTACTGTGCTGTGATGCAAAATTATTCACAAAAATACTTTCACTGCGGATCAATAAAATTATAACATCAATTATACACCCGGACCAAACGGGCTTTGTCAGGGGCAGAACCTCATCTGATAGTCTAAGACGTTTATTACATCTGATTTGGAAGGCCCAACATTTAAACTTTCCTGTAGCAGCCCTGTCACTCGACGCGGAAAAAGCGTTTGACAGGGTCAGCTGGAGATATCTATATTATACACTCGGAAAATTTGGGTTTCAGAACTCTTTTTTAGAAATAATCAAAATGATCTACACAGACTCAAAAGCGATTGTAACAACTAATGGATCAAGATCAACTCAATTCTCAATTGAACGTGGGACTAAACAGGGAGACCCACTGTCACCCCTGCTCTTTATTATTGCACTCGAACCTTTGGCTCAGGCCATCAGACAAAACAAAATAATAAAAGGTATAACAATGGGTGGACTAGACAACAAAATGTTGATTTTTGCAGACGATGTGCTGCTCCTAATGTCAAATCCCGAGGAATCATTACCTCCTTTACTTAATCTGATCAACAATTTTTCTGAACTATCCGGATACAAGATTAACTGGTCTAAATGTGAGGTGATGCCCCTGTCAAAGTTTTGCTATAAAAGTCATATACAAAAGTGGAAATTTCAGTGGGTACCAAAAAACCTTAAATACTTGGGCATACTGCTGAACCCGGGCCTGGAAAACATTGTACAGGACAACTTTGAACCTGTGATAAATAAGATAAACTTACTTTTAAAGGGGTGGGACAAGTTACAAATATCACTATGGGGCAGAGTCCAGGCCATTAAAATGATTATTACACCAAAACTAAATTACCTATTCAATTTATTACCTCTTAAAATCCCACACTCTATATTCAAGACCCTGGACAAAATGATAAACAGCTTTATATGGGAGGGGAAAAAACCCAAAATGTCTATCCGAAAACTCCAAGCTAAAATAGAATATGGAGGACTACGACTGCCAAACATGCAACTTTACCATGAAGCTTTTATAAGTGCACAAATAACATCTCTTATGTTAAACGATGACAATAGTCCGATCTGGGTGAACTTGGAAGGTGAAGTAAATGCCCCGTTCAAAGCCATTGATTATCTATCCCAACAGCCAAATGATGGAGTTAAATCCAACCCAATTATCATGCATACTAAAAACATTTGGCAGCGGTTACATAAAAAAATGAATACCTGTCCCTTCACTCAAGGAACAGCCTCAGTGTGGAATAACCCAAAAATAAAAATAGGGGGGAAAATGATCTTTTGGAGGAGCTGGCATACAAAAGGGATAGAGAGTATAAACTGCTTCTTTCAAAATGGTATCTTATTGTCTTTTGAACAATTTCAAGAATTATACAGTCTAAACTACAAAGAATTTTGGAAGTTCTTACAAATAAGAGACTGCCTTACAAAATTAAAGAAATCTGAGGCAATTATTCCCACAGAGTCACCAATATACACCATGTTTAATAAATTGAAAGACTCCTCAAGACGAGTAAGTCAGATCTATAACTACCTGATCGAGAACACTTGTAATATTAATGTTGGACTTAAAAAGGTATGGGAATCAGAATTAAATAAAAAGTTTACAGAGGAAGAATGGAGTGCAATAATCAAACAAATGTTAAAGCCCATTGAGGGATGCACGCTCCAAACTTATACAGTTCAAAATTTTGAATCGAATATACTGGACACCAGTTAAATTATTTAGAGCTAGAATAAATAACTCTGATACCTGCTGGCGATGTAAACAAAATGTAGGAGACATGCTTCATATGTTCATCACATGTCCGAGCCTAACTATATTGGCAGGAGGTTATGGGGAAAATTAATAGCACCCTTAACTCCAACTTACTTTTGACACCTACCCTGGGACTCCTTAACTTCATAGACTACAAGGTCAAAATGGAAACAAAAAAAGCACAATGGTTAAAAATAGCCCTCACCACAGCAAAGCGAGTTATATTAAAGGAGAAATGAAAAGTGTTTTTAAGCTAATAGTAGTCTAATGAAAAGCATAAAATAAGCTTGTTGAGAAAATTTCACAAGTCAAAAATGTCATCCTAACTCAAATTTAGACTTTGCAAAGTGAAAAAATTCTCATCTGGTGTTTTTGACCCCCCTCCCTCTGCTTGCTCTCCGTCCCCTGAATATGACATAGGCAGTGCAATGGTCGTCCCTCATACAGTAATATTAGTGTGTGTATCTAGTATTTTTTCAACTTTCATCATTTTGTAAACCGCCCCCTAGCTTATAGACTGTAGTTATGTTATCATTCACAAGAGTTTGTATATATTTTTTGTTTATGTAGTGTTTTGTAGTTCTGTTTGTGTTAATAAAAAAAAAAATCTAGTAGTGGACAAAAAGGTTTCAGTGTGTAGCAATTAGGGATGCAGCAAAAAAAATCTATTTTTTAAAGAATCAAGATTCTTAGTCCTGGCGATTCAGAATCGATTCTAAAAGCCCCAAAATAGATTTTAAAACTTTTTTAAAATTTTATATTGTATTTTTACCGCTCCTGTGCATTCGGCCGCTGTAGAATTTTGGCCGTGTAGGGCCACCGTAGTTAGTTAGCCAGGCAGCTCCCAATGGAGCCTGCTAGCAAGGAGGGAGACCCTGCATGTTTCAACTTGCTCCTTCATCTTTAAAAATCATTTTAGATCCTACTATGTTCTGTGGAATACAGAGCTTAACAAGACATTGGTAACTGTTTCAGGACATTTTCAACACCCCCACTTCCATGTTAGCATACGGCGCTAGCATGCTAACGTTAGCATACGGCGCTAGCATGCTAACGTTAGCATGCGAAGGCTATTCGTATTTCCAGGATAGAAATGCCCATTAATGCACTAAATCACCAAACTGTTTTTGACAAACTTAAGTGATATCCTTCAGATTCAAAAAAGTCTTCTGCTTCCATTTTAAATGACAGACAAGAGGACAGTAATGATGGGTTTATAGCTTCAGTGTTATTGTAAGATAGCAAAGGAGGTCTTAATTGTGTCATAAAAGTGCGTCCAGAAAATTACTACAGAAATCACTGCACTTCGGCATGTAGCAGGAAAAATGTAAAAAAACTATTTCTTTAAGCTACTGACTTGAAAAAAGCATACTAAGTATGTTTATGTGTGTTGTTTACTATATGAAATTCTTGTTATATCGATTTTTTCAGATTTGATTACATTTCTCCTTTAAGACACTGGAAAGGACAAATATCCTTACCTATACAGAATGGTATGCGGCACTTTTAGAGACTGCCTCTTATGAACGCCTCATTCACAAGATAAACGGTCAGATTGAGGTGTATCAGAGCACGTGGAAACCGTTTTTAAATCCAGATGGTTAAGGCTCAAACACTATTGATCCAGAATAAAAAAAAGATGCAGTTCGTGTGAACATTTTGTTTACGTTACTTTATTTTATTATATTTTCTTTTGTTTTAGTTTCTTTAGCTGGCTGGGGTGGCGGGGTGGGGGGATTGAGAGGTTCAGGAGGGGTTTAGGGGGGGAAATGTAAAAAACTCAAGTCCTTCTCTGTATAATTACTCAATTGTTATACACCGGTACTTGCAATATTAATATTGTCAACATCTGTTATCACTGTATGTTTAACTGTGTAACTGTTGAAGGATTTAATAAAAAAAATAAAAAAAAATAAAAAAATAAAAATAAAAATATATTGATTTCCAGAGTTTGTTTTTGGCAGTGACACATTCTCACAGAGTGCGTTCAAACGGCGTGCAGAGGTGCAGGTGGTATCATTTGGTTTGGCTTCCCCACCTGGCATTTGTGACTGGGCCGACAATATTTCACAATAGTTATGTATCATAAAGGTGATATGTGTAAGTTTCTGTTGTGCTCCGGACTTAGAAATATTTTCAGCAGGGAAAAGCATTCTGCTACAGTCCGTGCTCTACTGAACTTGAGTTCAGCTCCGCCCCCTGCTGTGTGTCCGCTCGGAGCCGCTTCAATATTCTGTGTTTATATGATAATAAAACGTTCTAAAAAATAAAATAAATAAAACCATGAATCACTGGTCCTACAACACAAAAACACCCTGAAATCAGCAGAGCTTCACGCAGCAACGTTGGACATGATTTAATTCGCTCGTGACTTCCTCATTCCTGTGAGTGAAGGATGAAGCGATCACTTGACTTTTGGCAAAAAAACAAAAGAAAAGTCCAGCTCTGGGATGAAGAAGGGATATTTAATACATTTGTGTCACATACAAAACAGTCCTGCATCGCTTTGCAATCCTTTGAATGAGAATGTGCGCGGCGCTGAGGCTGGGACAGGCGGGGGCGTGGGTTGGGGCGTGACAAACAACTCTGTTTTTATTGGCTGGTCATTGTCCGGGTCACTCTGTGTTTTTAGTGTTTTTATAAATGCTGATAGAGAAGCAAGGGGACTATAGTTTTTTTCAGAGATTACTTTGTCTAACATCAGTCTGTCAGTAGATAGTGACAGAGTGAAGAAATATGTTAAAAATATATTGTTTGAAAAGTTACAGACTGCATTACAAAGTTACATAGTGCAACTTTAATATAAGGTGGTATGTTTTGTTTATACCAAGATGTCCAGCTAAACTGGACTCATGCACCAGACTGAAGACTTGTTCTCTGTGTTCTTCTGGCACCACCACCTGATTAACTTTGGTGAATCTGGGGACCAGTGTCTCATCAGAACTCCATTTTCTAAGAAATACTGGACAAGAAGATCAGATGTTTGTGGTCACAACAGAAGAGAAGCAGGAAGTTAGAGAAAAGTCATTTTTCTTTGCTTTCATCAACATTTCTCTTTTTACTTTGAAACAGATTTGCCTCAGCAGGAACCCGTTCAGACACATCACACATCAAGGGTAGCCATAAATGAGTCTGGTAAAAGTCACAGTCACGCATCGCCCAAGACAATGCACGTGTAATGGTGCAGGCAGTGAACACTTTGGAGGAAGGAGTTAAAGTATTCTACATCGCTTTATAACCTAGATGTTTTTTCTTTCATTTATTCTTCTCAGTTTGTAAGCTTTCTTTTATGATTGTACACTGTTGTCATCACTCTTTATTAAAATCAGGTCTCTTTGTAAATGAGTCCCCGAGGCTCAATGGGACCAACCAGTATAAATTAAGGTTAAATAAAAAAAATAAAAAAAACATTTCTTGCTTTTCCGCTGCCTGAACGAGTCCACAGTGCAGAGAACTCCTCGGAGCAGATCCGTGGTTTAAATGTCCGGTCTCCAGAACGTCTTAATTCAGTTTGTTTCTATAGCACCAAGTCCCAACAGAAGTCGTCTCAGGGCACTGAGCTGAAACATTCACATACATAAAAAGCCAGTTAGTAAAAGTTATTTTTCTTATTTAGTCTTGGTGGGTGAAAGCACTCAGTTTCTTCATGCGAGTGGCCGAGGCGCACAGACCTGCCGCTTCAGTTTGAAACCATTTTAAAATGGTCACAACGTTGATGCAGGTCTCTGGTACCTTCTCAGTTTGTTCTTGATGCCTCTGACCTTGAAGCATTCAAGCTAAACTTTTGACACTTTGCCACAGTCTCACTCTCATCAGTCAAAAAAGGTGTTCAATACTGAAACAACTGGACTTTATTTGTAACAGAAAATGTTTCGCTTCCCATCCGGGGAGCTTTATCAATTCAATGAGCAGGCTGTGAGAGAGTGAAGTTATAAACAGGCTGAGATGACACGTACCTGTGACACATTCAAAGTTCAGAGTGTGGAAGCAGGGCTTACAGAAGACACACACACATCCTACTGTATGTAAATTGACAAATCACACCTCACACCTCAACAGCAGGGACCTCTCAAAGTCCTTGCCAGTCTAATTCACAAATGTTCTCTTCAGGTGCGAAACGTCTGGGAACCAGCCCCAGGGGCGCACCATAAGTTTTAGAAAGTTGGAATCTGAGACCTCCTCCTCTGTTTAACGATGGTTTCTCTCGTTTTACGTAGACCGCCTCCTTCACACCTCTCTCAAACCATCTGTGCTCTCGGTCCAAAATGTGCACATTCTGGTCCTCAAATGAGTGTCCCTTGTCCGTGAGGTGGAGGTGAACAGCTGAGTTTTGTCCAGAGGAGGAGGCTCTCCTGTGTTGGGACATTCTTCTGTGAATGGGCTGCTAAGTTTCCCCAATGTAGAGGTCCGGACAGACCTCGCTGCATTGTACCGCATACACTACACCACTCTGTTTGTGTGTGGGTGTTTTGTCCTTAGGGTGGACCAGCCTCTGTCTGAGAGTCCTGCTGGGTTTGAAATGTACTGGGATGTTGTTTGTTGAAAATCCTTCTGAAATTCTCTGAAACTCCAGCAACATAAGGGATGACAATGTTTTTCCGTCTGTTCTCCTTTTTCTGTTCATTATTGTGTTTCGTAGATTTCCTCGCTTAGATTAGATTTTTGATTTTATCATGTCCTGGACAACTGAGAATCTTCACCAACTCTCATCAGTCCCACACCACACCAGTTAAGGATGCTCACTGCCGGTACCCACCCCCTCTCAGCTTGGTTTATGGACACACCTTGTCCGTGGTTCCAAGCAGACTGCTTCAAGGTGACGATTTTGACGTTAGACAGCAGCCATTTATTGGCCAGTAGAATTACGTCACTGGATGACCAGGCTAGCAAAACTGCAAATTACATCTGAGCCTCCACTTCCTCTCTGATCATGTTGTGTGTGTGCGTTTTTGTTAGTTTCTGGTATGGAAGCTCCATAAGTATTGCCGTGAGGCAATGATGAGGTACACACCTTCTTAACTTTATTGGACGATGTTGGGATTCAGCGTGAGCTGCACGGCATCATGAGAAATGAGCACATTAATGAGAGATATCAGAGATGATGGTGCAGCATGGCTACACCCGGTCTTATCAACAGTGTGGGATAAGCTAAAGAAGTTAAAGTCAGATTATAAGGGGATTAAGCACCATAACGAGCATGGTGCTGATTTAACATGGCTCCGCTAATAGCAGAATTAACTGTCCATTTAGCGGATTAGCGTTTTTGCTAACTTAATTATTTTAGCAGAAATAGCTTCTGCTAAATTTACATCCAATAAATTCAAGTCTGCTAATTTTTTCAGACAGTTATACAAACAATATGTGTACAGGAGAATGGTGATTTACACAAAGCAATGCTATTATATGCAATATAGAGCTAAGTAACACTAAGCACGACCCAGTGATATCTCCACCCATGCAGTGCTTTCTTCCTTCTCATATCTACTGCAAACAGTCTCTGACTACGATGCCAGTTTACAGCCAATAACATACTTTAACATACCAGTAAATGCAGCCAAACCAAACCAGAACAGGAAAATAACACTAAAACCTCATTTTCACACTCAGAACATCATAAACAGTCAGAAATATTGCACACATTGCCTTTTGCCTCTTGCCTTTGTAATCTGTTATGCATTTGATGCCCTTCCACATGTTCCACATGACCCACGGAGCATGTGGAAGGGCATCAAATGCATAACAGATTAAAAAGGCAAGAGCAAACAATGCCCCAAGGACCCATCTCTGCCTGATGCCCTCAATAAGTTTTATGCACGTTTTGATGATCCAAACAGACCAGCTAGCACCAGACTCACCTCATCACCAGATGAAGAGCATCTCAGAGTGACCGCAGCAGAAGTGAGAGGCAGTCTCAGAAGGATCAACCCTCATAAAGCAACCGGACCAGACAACATCCCAGGGAAAGTTCTGAAGGAATGTGCGGACCAGCTCTGTGAGGTGCTGGCTGACATCTTCACCACCTCACTTGCACTGGAGTCAGTTCCCACCTGCCTGAAGACCGCGACCATCATCCCAGTCCCAAAGAGCTCCACAGTGACTGGTCTGAATGACTATAGACCGGTGGCTCTCACCCCGATAGTCGCTAAATGTTTTGAGAAACTGGTCATGTCCCACATCAAGGCAACCGTCAACATCAACGAGGACCCTCATCAATATGCATACCGCGAGAACCGATCAACAGAGGACGCCATCTCCTCTGTGGTCCACACTGCTCTCACCCACCTGGATCAGAAGGACTCATACGTGCGTCTGCTCTTTGTGGACTTCACATCTGCCTTCAACACCATGATCCCCCAAACTCTGATAGACAAACTATCTACACTTGGACTAAGCCCCTCCATTTGTAACTGGGTACTAGACTTCTTAACAAACAGACCACAGTCCGTGAAGATCCACAACTTCTCCTCCTCCACCATAACCCTCAGCACTGGCTCTCCTCAAGGATGTGTGCTGAGCCCTCTTCTGTTCACTCTGCTCACATATGATTGTACAGCCACACTTCCAGGCTGTCATATTGTTAAGTTTGCAGATGATACAGCGGTGGTGGGATGCATCACAAACAATGATGAGTCCAGCTACAGACAGGAGGTGGAACACCTGGAGAGCTGGTGCAAAGAGAATAACCTTCACATGAATGTGAAGAAGACAAAGGAGATGATTGTGGACTTCAGAAGGAACAAACACACCCACACCCCACTGAACATAAGTGGATCTGCAGTGGAAGTGGTCTCCAGCTACAAATACTTGGGTGTACACATGAATGATAACCTCAGCTGGAGCAACAACACCACCAGCCTGATCAAGAAAGGTCATCAGAGACTCTACTTCCTCAGACGGCTGAGACGAGCTGGTCTGAGCAGCCCAGTCCTCACCTCCTTCTACAGGTGTGCAGTGGAGAGCATCCTGTGCTCCAGCATCAACGTGTGGCATGGAGGCTGCACAGTTGCAGAGAGGAAAGCTCTGCAGAGAGTGGTGAAGGCTGCACAGAAGTCTGTTGGAGTCAGTCTCCCCACCATCACAGACATTTACACCTCCAGATGCAGGAAAAGAGCCACCTGCATCATGAAAGACCTCACTCACCCAGCACACTCACTCTTTGCCCCACTCCCCTCAGGACGGAGGTTGAGGAGCATCAAATGTAGAACCACTAGACTGAGGAACAGCTTCTACCCTGAGGCTGTTAGACTCATGAATAAATAAATAATAAGAATAAACACTGCAAAATATCACATCATGCTGATGCTGATCTGTTTTCTTGTTGCTGTGTTCATCTGTGACCATCTGCTCATACAGACTCATGTTCGTGCTGCTGTTTATAATGATGTTTTTCTACTACATTAGGGCTTAGTGTATTACTAGTTGATGTTTCTCTTAGTTAATTCTAGATGTTATTACTGTTTTTCTCTTGCATTTGTTGTTGGATGTAACTGGGACCCCGTGTACATAATCTCGTTTTCATCACATGTACCACATGCGGTGCAAATGACAATAAAGACTCTCTGACTCTGACACATCATTCTTACCCAGCATGCTTTGCAACACTCACACTGTCTCTGGGACGTGACTCTCTCACACAGGATTTCACACATCTTTACTACAGATTTATTATGAAGAGAATATGGACGATGACTCACAGCAACTTGGTAGTTAGTTTATAAAAGTAGTTGACCACAAAGAAGATTTGTTAAAGTGAATTAATTTATTAAAGTAAATGGCACGAGGGAGGGGTGGCATGGTGCCTCAGTTGGTAGAGCTGTTGCCTCTCGGCAAGAAGGTGACCGGATCAAATCCCAGCTGGGACCTTTCTGGGTGCAGTTTGCATGTTCTCTCCATGCATGTGTGGGTTTTCTCCTGGTACTCTAGTTTCCCCCCACAGACCAAAAACACCCATGTTAGTCTGATTGGTAACTCTAAATTGTCTCTAGGTGTGAGTGAGAGAGTGAATGGTTGTTTGTCTCGTTTGTCTCTGTGTGTCCCTGTGATGGACTGGAGACCTGACCAGGTGTCCCCACCTCTCAAACAGTGAGTGCTGTACATGGGCATCAGTGCATCCCCACAACCTGAAAAGGAAGAATCTTTTAAAGTATGGATGGATGGATGGATGGATGGATGGATGGATGGATGGATGGATGGATGACACCCATTGAATGCATCACTCTTCTTCAGCACAGCAGAGTTGTGCTCCACCTTTTTGGTTCTGATGAACTGGATTGTGCTTACCTGCCTTAGGACAACAGATGAAAATGAGCTATTGTGCTACCTCCGGTATATTTACATTGATGCTTACTGCTGACATGTTGATTAACACGCATTGTCCTAATTTAATTAAATAAATAAATGAAAATGAAATGATTAATTTCTGAAAGTTCACCTCTGACCAAACATGGACGCTTGTAATTCATGAACCATTCAGAGTTGAGTTCACTAACAAACTACAACGTTGTCACATTACAGTCAGAGACAGCAGTGTATGATAAAAGTTAGTGCTTTAGCATTAGCAAATATGTTTTTTTTGTTGTTTTTTTTTAGTTAGCGACTTAGTGATTAGCAATGCTAACTTTTTGGTTAGCTGTGCCCACCACTGCCCCTCACAGAGCAAGGACACACGTCTGTGGCAAATCACCTACACCTGAGAAGAACCGATACAATGAGAGCCAGGTGGAGTGGCACTTATCAATGGCGGCATTTGACTCCTGCTTTGGTGCTCTCCTCTGACAGAAAACATACAAGATGAACATTCAGCGACCCATAGAAACCATAGCAAAGATAAATAACAAAAACTGGTCCAAATCTATTTTTAGTTCTAAAATGTACTCCAGTAGATTAAAAATTAAGTTGTTTACAAAAAAACAATGTGGAGGTAACTGTCAAGGATGGCACAAAACAAGATGAAGGCAGAGATTTTGTGCTAGCTTTGCATACAAAACAAACTTTTAATAGGTTCTATAAAGCATGCCTTATCAGCTTACTGATCTCTTGAAACACTTGGGATGTATTTTATTTATTTATTAACCTTTATTTAACCAGGCAAATCCCACTGAAATCACAGATCTCTATCTGGCTCTAAGACTAAAATGTTGGATGAAAACATCCTCTATTCATCTTAACTACTAAAATAAGCCACACGAGGACACGAGAAGATACTTAACAGTTGTTGTTTTTTTACTTGCAAGGACAGATGGTCACAACAGGCTTACACAGATGTGCAAAACTACATGTTTGGAGCCCAGTTGCAAGAATCCGCGCCAGACAGTGCAAGAATTGTTTTTTATACCTTATCAGCTCTCGGCTCAGTAGGCGTGTTTCCATCAAGGTTTCTAGGTGCGCATTATGAAGCATCGCATCAGAAAAGCTAAATGGAAACGGCATAATTCGAGTTAACTTCCTCTAAGTCGCTCTAAAGTTTATACGCTCGCTTGAGGTAGTTTTTGGGGAGTCGATTCAGAGCTGAGTCGGCTAAACGACAGATGGAAACAGATTAGCCGACTCAGTTCTGCCGCAGCGAACATTCACGTCACGTGACTGATCAGCTGTTTCCGCTCCGGACAACATGTAACATCGCTAAAACTAGTTGGCATGACAGAATAAATACAACTTGCCCGATAGCAACACATACCTGAAATATTCTCTCCATTTTGCCGAGATGTCTGTTTTCAAACGCTACTTCCTGTTTACTGTGGAAGTGCGTAACGCTGACGTCTGACGTATGGCGCTGACGTGTGACGTAATGACGCTGACGTCTGACGTAGAGACGCTTTGCGTGGCATTGCAGATGCGCTTCAAGCCAGTTAATGGAAACACTTCTGATCCTCATAATTTTAATTTACATTTTAGCGAAATTTTCTAAAATTCGCTCAAAAATCGAATTTAAATTGGATGGAAACATAGCTAGTGTGACCTCGGCTGCACATGCAGTTTCCTGTATGAGGGAAAATAACTCTCTGAACTCTCACACACATGGTACAACATTATTTAACATTAGTTAGTGATAAGCATTTTAGAACTTGATTAAAATTCCCCTGACACTGCCCAAACTCCACGCTGAAAGACCCCAAGACCAAACCAGGTATCAAACTCAGTACTTTGAGACAACAGTGCTAACCACTAAGCCGTTGTGCTGCCCAGTGGAAAAGTTGCTTGTATTGTCTCTGTTTACATTTGACCATCTGTATCCAACAGTTACAGCCCAATGAGATGCAACTAGAGGTCAAACTGTAGCCGTGTTTCCATCAAGGTTTCTTGATGCGCATTTTGAAGTATCGCATCAGAAAAGGTGAATGGAAACGGCACGATTCGAATTAACTTCCTCTAATTAGCAAAAAAGTTGATACGCTCGCTTGAGGTGGTTTTTGGGTTTTTCGAATCAGAGCCGATGCGCAAAACGAGAGATGGAAACAGATTTGCCGACTCAGTTCTGCCGTAGCGAACATTTACGTCACGTGACTTCGTCTCCGGACAACATGTAACATCGCTAAAACTAGTTGGCATGACAGAATAAATACAACTTGCCCGATAGCAACACATACCTGAAATATTCTCTCCATTTTGCCGAGATGTGTGGTCGGGTCCTGTTTTCAACCGCTACTTCCTGTTTACTGTAGACATGCGTAACGCTGACGTCTGACGTAATGACGCTGACGTCTGACGTAATGCCGCTTTGCGTGGCCTGGTGGATGCGCTTCAAGCCAGTTAATGGAAACACTTCTGATTCGCATTAATTTGTATTTACATTTTTGCGAAATTTCAAAAATTTGCTCAAAATTCGAATTGAAAATAGATGGAAACACGGTTTGTGAGATTTTCTATGGCCGATGCTCATTTTTGAGTAGCACACATTGATTTTTTGTTTGTTTAAGTGGCCAAAATTTATCAGCTGATCATGTGCATCTCTAGATAGTACGTGGTTATAAGATATGGTCCAAATATCCTAGTTGGTGCTTTAAAAGTGATAATGTTTAGATCAGATTTCAATGGTCCTCAGTCAGAAAGGGGTGGATTGCCCTCTTCGGGTAGAGAATGAGGTTCTGTCTCAAGTGGAGGAGTTCAAGTATCTTGGGGTTTTGTTCACATACGAGGGAAGAATGGAGCATGAGCTTGACAAGAGGGATTGGTGCAGCATCTGCATTGTAGACTCTGTGCCGGTCCGTTGTGGTAAAGAGGGAGCTGAGCTGTAAGGCAAAGCTCTCTGTTTACCGGTCAGTCTACATTCCTGCCCTCACCTCTGGTCATGAACTCTGGGTAGTGACTGAAACTAAGATCGTGGATACAGGAAGTTGAAATGAGTTTCCTCTGCAGGGTAGTTGGACTCTCTCTTAGAGATAGGGTGAGAAGTTCAGTTATACAGGAGAGACTCAGAGTAGAACCACTGCTACTTTGCACTACTGTTTGTATTACATTACTGTCTATAGTCATACTACTGTTACACTACTGCTGATATATATTATTTTTGTGGCATAGGCCACTTTATCTCTACCAATATTAAATACCTCATACATATACTGTGTACATAAACTTCATATGCTGCTTTGTCACTTTATCACAAATGTCAACGTTTAGAACCTTCATTTTATTTTATAGATATACTTTTTATACTTTTATACTACTATGCTAAACTCAGGACAGTATTACACTTTTATTATTACACTTTTATTATTTCATTTTATGCTCATGTTTATTAAATGTCTTAATGTTTAAATGGTTATTGTTGCACCGGGGGTCTGAGAGAAATGAAATTTCAATCCTGTGTATGTCCTGTACATATCGCAGTTTTGACAATAAAGTTGACTTTGACTTTGCTCCTCCACACCGAGAGGAGCCAGTTGAGGTGGATCAGGCATCTGGTAAGGATGCTTCCTGGATGCCTCCCTAGGGAGGTACTTCGGGCATGTCCAACTTGGACGAGACCCCGGGGAAGACCCAGGACATGAGATGGAGAGATGACTATAATTCTCAGGGTACAGAATGCATCTGTCTCTAAGCAGCACATGCTAAATTTAGGATCAATTATAATTTTGTATATAAATAAGATACTCCGGTTATTAAGCCATGGGCATCCACTGTTTATTGTCAGGATCTGTGTCCCCCAACTTGCTCTGGCATAATGTGCAGCTTTCTTGTTGTAGTACAAGAATCAGCCACCGGATGGCGTTTCATAAACTATGGCTGTGGAAAGAAAGACATGTCTGGACCTCCATGCTCAAACTGTTGCCCCAGTGACTTGACTTCAGAACAAGTGGAAGATGATGGATGTTTCGATTCTGCAGCCCACACTCAAACAGTTTTCCTTTCAGTGTTGGATCATTTGCTCATAAAAATGGCTCTGTGCTCCGATGTCCAGAGTGTGGGCAAAGTGTTGTCCTGTACTTTTCTGTCGTAGCTGCAGATACCACCCAGTGTGCTGTTGCTGTGCTGGCAGTACAGTTTGTCAGTTGCAATGCTTACAGTCACCAACCACTAAAAATCAATAGCTGGTAAGAAACCAAGATATGTCAGCTAACCAATCTAACTATGGGAAACAAAGAGTCACATACAGTGATATTTAGCTTACGGTACACACACACACACATACACGCACACACAGAATACATTTTTCTCATTCCATGGCATGTTTTGATTTTGTCTGGGGGGGTTTTAGTTTCGGGTTTAGTAGGAAGGAGTGCCACCTCCCTCTTGTTAGTTACAGTGAGAGCTCAAGCTTCTGACTCTGTAAACAAGCAGAACGTTTTCTCACATGACTGTCTTATTGCTGGAGGTACTCCGTTAACAGTACTGATGCTTCCTGAAAAGCCCTTTTTTGACAGAAAATTAAAAGCATGTTTTTTTTCTTTCTTATGCATCTCGACTTTCTTTAAAGTGCATTGCTTTTGGAAACTCCAGAAACATTCGGTGACAGAAAATCAAATCCCAAACAGCTCAATAAAAAATAACAAGTCTGCCCTTTAGTTTCATACTGTGCCCGGTAACAGGTCGGTCTTATTAGAGCCATTATGAGTCCAGTCCCATGCAGTGCAATTATTATTTTTTTACTTTTATTGTAGTTGGAAATCAACATTATAGCTTAAAACTTCAAAAGAAGGCAAGCCATAAATAAATATGAAGTAGATCCATCCATCCATCCATCCATCCATCTTCTTCCGCTTATCCGGGGTCGGGTCGCGGGGGTAGCAGCCTAAGTAGGGAGGCCCAGACTTCCCTCTCCCCAGCCACTTGGAGCAGCTCCTCCGGGGGAATCCCAAGGCGTTCCCAGGCCAGCCGAGAAACATAGTCCCTCCAGCGCGTCCTGGGTCTTCCTCTGGGTCTCCTCCCGGTGGGACATGCCCGGAACACCTCACCAGGGAGGCGTCCAGGAGGCATCCTAACCAGATGCCCGAGCCACCTCAACTGGCTCCTCTCGATGTGGAGAAGCAGCGGCTCTACTCCGAGTCCCTCCCGGATGACTGAGCTTCTCACCCTATCTCTAAGGGAGAGTCCAGACACCCTGCGGAGAAAACTCATTTCAGCCGCTTGTATCCGAGATCTTGTTCTTTCGGTCATAACCCAAAGCTCATGACCATAGATGAGGGTGGGAACGTAGATCGATCGGTAAATTGAGAGCTTTGCCTTTTGACTCAGCTCTCTCTTCACCACGACAGACCGGTACAGCGCCCGCTTCACTGCGGACGCTGCACCTATCCGCCTATCGATCTCACGCTCCAGTTTTCCCTCATTCGTGAACAAGATCCCGAGATACTTAAATATGAAGTAAATTTTAAGTCAAAAATATTTCAGTCTTTTGTAGATGTTTTCAAGGAAAATAAAAACAGTGCTTTTCTTTGGAACCATTTTTAACACAATGTCTTAAAATTAATGTTATTTTATAACTATTATGCCAAATATAATGTAAACTGATTAGAATGTGTATTGTGTCCCATTTGAAACCAACACTTCTGGCCTTCTGGTATCTGTTGGACATTCATGCTGACAAAACTTGGTGAAAATGACTCGTCCAGGTGGGGTTTCTATGGTCCAGGTGTAGTTCATGTGGTTCTTGTGTGTGTGTGTTGTGTGTGTGTGTGTGTGTGTGTGTGTTGTGTGTGTGTGTGTGTTTGTGGTCCAAGCAGAGGTCGCGCTAGACTTTTTCATTGTCGGTCGTTTTGACAGACGGGGTTAAAAATATCTAGTCAAAATTAATTTTAATCAATCATTTAATTTTATTAAAATAATTACCATAATTTACCTTGCTACAAGTTGATCGCTCAGTGTAGGGCGCATTACTTGTTTGTCCATCATCGTCCTCCACTGCATCACTCCCTCTTTTTCACCTCTTTTTTTCAACACGATTGCAGTTATTGGGCTTTTTGAAGAAACTTTGTACGCTAAGCTGCCTTGACATTTTTTTTTTTCAAATGTAGTCAACAACGTCATGTATTTTCTTATTTTTCTTCTCCCTTTGGTTTATTGGGGGTTGGCAAAAGCCGTAATGTGCAATTACAGCCACCTACCGGACTGGGATGTGAAGTTCATGAACCGGTTGGTAGAGAGTGGATGTTAATCTGTCAAACGACAGACTGTGTTTTGATTTCTTGTCATCACGTAAAACAACCAGTCAAATACGGAAAATATTCGGTTAACGTGACCTCTGGATCCAAGTGGTTTTCTATGGCCCAGGTGTTGTTTTCTATGGTCAAGGTATAGTTTCTATAGTCCACTGTGACGCACGCAAGGTTTTTGTGCGCACGCACGGTTGATACATGAGGCCCCAGGTCCCAGTTATATCCACAAAAGTATTAAAATGTAAAAGAAAAACCGTAATAACATCTAAGATATGAACGAAGAAAAACATTAACTAAAAACACACTAAGCACTAATAGCATAAAAACAATATGTCGAACAGCAGCACGAACATGAGTCTGTGTGAGCAGATGAGTATACCGGTAGTACGAATGAATGAACTCCCTTCTATGTCCCACTTGCATTTTTTCTGTAGCCCAGATGTGGTTTCTATGGCCCAGGTGTGGTTTATATGGTCCAGGTGTAGTTTATTTGATCCATGTGTAGTTCATGTGGTCCATGTGTGTTTGTGTTTGCGTGTGCGTGTGCGTGTGTGTGTGTGTGTGTGTGTTTTTGTGGTCCAAGTATGGTTTCCTAATGGCCCATGTGTGGTTTTCTGTGGCCCAGGTGTGGTTTCTGTAGCCCAGCAATGTTCCCTCTAAGTTGCGCACGTGCGCAATTGCGCACTGCCCGCACATTCTCTGCGCACAATAAAATCTTTGCACGCATCCAAATTTAACTGAATGTTGTCAGTATGTCCTATACGCCTTGAACGCATCACACAAGTGCGGGATCTGATTGGGTCTGGTCAGCTCGTTAGTCCGCC
>JBBPBX010041016.1:0-18352 GCA_038048925.1 Garcialebias charrua
AGAGAACAGAAGGCATTTTTGAACCGGACCAATCAGAGAACAGAAGGCGGAGTTTTGAACGACGTCGACTGACGTCGTCAGTTAAAATGGCTGCCGCCACGAAGGAATTTTCAAGAAAACAAGGTAAAAAACTATTATTTCTTTGCTGAGAAAAAATATATTTCTTAGCTGACGTTATATCAGAAGTGTTCCTGAGCTTAACAGTTCCTAAATCAATTCACGAAATGGTCAAATCTGCTGGATTTAAATAGTTTCGGTTTGACATTTTCCAAACAGCCTCGGGTGCGCTACGAAAATAAATGATAAAAAATCGAATTTTATCTCAAATGTTTAATCTAGGCCAACAGTCAGTAAATTAGAGCCATATAATTACACACTGGTAGCAGAAAAAATATCCACCGAGTGGTTTCTGAGCTATTTATCTGAATAGCCTGGACCTCGCCAGGCTAAACTAACAAAACTCCGCCTTCTGTTCTCTGATTGGTCCGGTCAAAAATCTACCGGAGAAATCGTTGTCTATGAGAGAAGTCCCAGACCCTAGTACGAAGCGAAGTGAAGGACAAGGGTCTGGTTTTAACCAGGCTACCTCTGGATGTGTATCTATAACAAATTAACTTTCAGAACAAGTCCGTCTTCAGATGAACACTGCAGCCAACAGACTTTTAAACCACAAACATTGATATAATTTCGTAAAAGTTTATAAAACAAAGAAATAGAGACATTTCACCCATTACTTTAAATCAAATATGCAGTTTCATTCTTACTTAACTCACCAGAGTCCAGCACTTCATCTTCCTAAATATGAGAGCAGCAGAGGTAGTTTTCTCTCCGGAAGCTAAAGTTTGGAATGATTTTTCGCATTTGGTAACAGGTAGGCATTCTTTAAAAGAGTTTACACTTTATTTAAAACTCTATTTAATTGAATAATTGTAATTGTCACTTTTTAATTGTTACATATTTTATTCAAATTTCCATTAATACTTTGTAGATATATTTTTATTTATTCATTTATTTCTGTATAACAGTATTCCTAAATTTATGATGGATTGACTGTATTCTTGGATTGTATTATTTGTATTATTTATATGCATTGGGTGGAGGCTTTATATAAGTCCACTGGGCTTCTGCCTCTTCCTGCACTGTTATTATAATAATATTTTCTTAATATCTTTGATATGTGATAATTGCTCAAACTAAACTAAACTAAATACCGTACTTACAGATTTTGAGTAAAATTTTGGTTCAGTATGAGTGTTGTTCACATCCCATACCCCAAGTGCTACTTATCAAGTGAGATACTTGCTTATAACTTGGATGTTAGCTGTTGGAGTCTACACTAACTGTTAGCAAAATATCTCACAAACCAGAAGACAGATTTCATTGACACTCTCAGAAAATATTAACTAGAGGTACATTACCGGTACATTAAAATAACTTTTGAAGGAGTTCAAGATGGTTGAAACAGCTTGTTGAACTTATCAAACACAGAAATGGCTACACAGTAACTCGAGCCGTTTTACAGATATTAAGCTAAATACTGCCATGGTTGTAGCTGAGACTTATCCTCATCATAACATATCATGAGCACAGACAGATTACACAAGATCCCACAGTATCACATGTATCAAACAGAAGGTTTGTAACTGGTCTGACCACAATGACAGATGTCCTAATTTTCCAAGATGAGATGATTTTAATTCAAAACTTTAACATGAAAAGTAGTGGGCGATACTTGACAAGTTATTTATGCACACGTGAAGCATTAAACTTTATGAATAATCTTTCAGCTGTGCAGAAGAAGGTTTCACGCAGCAATTTGAACTCCCCCAGTCCTCTTTCTTATGAAAACAAAATTAATGTGACTCTGGATAAAAATAAATATTGTGGCAATATCAAAAATTGGCATGTTGTCATCAGTCTGAACATTCAATTCAATTCTGTTTATTTATATAGCACCAAGTCACAAGCCGTCTCAGGGCACTAAACAAAAACATTCAGAAATTAGTAAAGTTATCTATGTAAGGAAGCCATTTTTTGTTGGGCCAACATAAACCAACAAAAATGTTACAGTGCGTGACCTAAATCTTTATGATGATGACCAAACAGTAAAAATAAGATGTTTTCACAAAGATCGACATGTACGAGGCTTAAATTGTTGCACAAAGATTCAGTAAACCTGCACAACTTATTGTCATCTATGTCATTTCTTCTTCTTCTTTTGGCTTTTCCCTTTTCAGGGGTCACCACAGCGAGTCATCCTCCTCCACCTCACTCTGTCCTCTGCATCCTCTGTCCTCACTCCAACTACCTTCATGTCCTCTCTAACTGCATCCATATATCTCCTCTTTGGCCTTCCTCTGTGTCTTTTTCCTGGCAGCTGCATTTCTAACATCCTTCTACCAATATACCCACTGTCCCTCCTCTGGACATGTCCAAACCATCTCAGTCTGGCCTCCCTAACTTTATCTCCCAGTTGTTCAACATGTGCTGTACCTCTGATGATCTCATTCCTGATCTTATCCATCCTTGTCACTCCTAAGGAGAACCTCAGCATCTTCATTTCTGCTACTTCCAGTTCTTTCTCCTGTCTTTTTGTCAATGACACTGTCTCCAGACCATACAACATAGCTGGTCTCACCACTGTCTTGTAAACTTTTCCTTTGACCTTTGCTGACACCTTTTTGTCACAAATCACTCCTGAAACTTTTCTCCATCCACTCCATCCTGCCTGGACTCTCTTTTTCACCTCTTTACCACATTCCCCATTTTCCTGGACAGTGGACCCCAAGTACTTGAAGTCCTGCACCTTTGTGACCTCTGCTCCTTGTAGCCTCACTGTTCCACTGGCCTCCCTCTCATTCACACACATGTACTCTGTCTTACTACGGCTGACTTTCATTCCTCTTCTTTCAAGTGCATACCTCCACCTCTCCAAGTTCTCTTCCACCTGTTCCCTGTTCTCACCACATATCACAATGTCATCTGCAAACATCATAGTCCATGGGGATTCCTGCCTGACCTCATCTGTTAGTCGGTCCATCACCAGAGCAAACAAGAAGGGGCTCAGAGCCGATCCTTGATGCAATCCCACCTCCACCTTGAAGCTATCTGTCACTCCTACAGCACATCTCACCACTGTCCTGCTGTCTTCATACATGTCCTGTACCAGTCTAACATACTTTTCTGCCACTCCAGATTTCCTCATGCAATACCACACCTCCTCTCTTGGCACCCTGTCATATGCTTTTTCTAAATCCACAAACACACAATGGAGTTCTTTCTGACCCTCTCTGTACTTCTCTATCAGCATCCTCAAAGCAGGATGTCATCTATGTCATTTGAACAGCAATAAAGTGCAGACAAAGTGCCACTTATGAGGAATCACAGCAGGATCATGTAAAAGATGTTCAGACTACATGAGGAGCTGATCAAAACGTGTTTTAGTCAAATACTTTGATGTTCTTAAAGTCGACAAAAAAACTGAACCTTTCATCAACAAGAAGCTTTGTGTTTTAGAAGGAAGCGCTGTCCTGCCAAAAATGAAAGTTTCTCTTGGAGAGCAGTGGAAGGTCAGATTAACTTCTGTGATTAAGTTGGCAAGAACGTTCATTTTTAGCAGCATCCCTATTGCAAACTCATAAGTTTTCTTTTACCTGCAACAGGACCAACTATTGTGGCTACATCACACATGTGAGGCCCAAGACAAATCCCATCAGAGGACAATTAAAGCTGCAAACGGCTGCAGGAGATGCCTCTTCCCCATTCTGCTGTGGAGTCACTAAAGCCTCAGTGTGGAGAGAAGTCTCATTACGCCTGTACAAATTCAACAAAGATCAATTATTTAAAAATAATGAAAGAATAACCAGCTGCCGGCTCACTCTCAGCAGTAAACTGCAGCGTCCTCACTGAAACATTAAGTGTATCTAAATTTGTCGCCGTGTGAGTCCACAGAGACCCAGAAAGCCGCAGACTGCTGCGCTCTGAAGTCTTACAGTAAGAATTTACTCATCGACACAATGCTAAATAAAACATAAAGCGTCTCGGGGAACGCTGAGGGCCATGACTTCCTCCAGAACGAAGGCAGAGCCTTCAACTGCTGCTACCAAAGTGAGGTTCTTTGTTCCTGCTTTTTTCTTACACCATGTGTATCCAAAAAATCTCGCTCTGCATGATGCAATAAGCACTTTCTACTCAGACTTTGAAATCAAACGCTTACAGTGCTACCAGAGAAAGTGTGTGTCTGTCACTTTTTCTTTTTTCAGTGCAGGAGATGAGAAAATGCATTTCAAGTATGTGCCACTACAGAATAAAGCTGTAAGGTCAGACTGCCCTTCAAGCTTTTCCTATGGCCCCATCTCCTGGTCATGGACCTAAAAAACACTCAGCTCAACCACCCCCAGAATCCCTGTGGTCCATCAGATTGAGCTGATGCTCTCCAGAGGAGGATGGGATGAGAAAATGGAGATGAGAGAATAAGAGACCCAGAGGGACGAGTGCTGAGACAGCAAGACAGAATAAAGAAATAGAGATTATAGGAGCTCTGCTAACAGAGGCTAAAGGAGAAACTGACTGCCATGTCAGTGTCAGTGCAGCAATTATGGTGAAGCATGTCTGTGTATGGTTGTCTGTTCATTTGTCTGACTATCAGCAAAATATCTCATGAACCACACACACACATTCATCCATCCATTATCTTTTACCCCACTTTCCCATTTTTTTGGTCATGGGGTCGCCCATGTCCAGCAATCACAGTGCGAGGGGTGGAGTACACCCTGGACATGTCTCCAATCCATCACAGTCATTCACAGATAGAGACAATTTAGCGTTACCAATCAGCCTGGACTGGGATTTGATAGCAGCTCTACCAGTTGTGCCACCGTGCTGCCCACATACACACTCAAAAATAAATAAAAAACACATTTCGGAAAGTAACTATTAGAAATACATCCACAACTGATCCACTTTTGGAGTCAACCTGATTTAAGATGGCCACCACAGCTGAGAAGATAGCAAACACAACAATAACTACAACTTAGTCATTTTTTCAGACATTAAAGTAAGAATTGTTGTTGAAGCTGACAATCAATCAATCAATCAATCAATCACCTTTATTTAACCAGGTAGAGCCCGTTGAGATCGAGATCTCTTTTACAAGGGTGACCTGGTCAAGTGGTCAGCAGCACACGTCACATTGACAGTCATCTCCAACTTACTTTGAGCACTAATGTTTGTGCAAGATCTATTTTAAAATGTTTTTCTCTGTCTTTTGGCAGAATATCTCATAAAGCGCTGAACAACTTTGATTAAAACTCTGAAGATGTCACTGTGTGTACGTTTAAAACTTATTAATTATTATTGGTGACATTCTCTACATGAATGCTCCTACAAGCACCCTGCGGATGTTGGATGTTGTCTATCATGGTGCACTAAGATTCATAACTGGTTGTGATTATCGTACCCACCACTGCACCCTGTATTCACTGGTTAACTGGACATCATTAACCTCACGCAGACTCTTCCACTGGTACATTTTCATCTTTAAATCACTTCTTGGTCTGCTGCCCTCATACATCTCCTCCTACATGTCTTTACGTGAGTGCAGCTACAGTGTGCGCTCTCAGGACATGATTACCTGCAGTGTTCCGTCAGTGAGGACTGAACTTGGAAAAAGGGCCTTCTCCTACTCTGCTCCTGCTTCATGGAATATCTTACAAAAAGATCTGAAGCTCTCGGCCCTGACCTCCCTAAATGGTTTTAAAAATCTTTTGGAAACCTGGCAAAAACCATTGCAGATATGTTCCTGTTTTTGATTTTGTACATCTACCTTGTGGTGTTTTGCTAGTTTTGATACTTTGCATTTCACTTTCTATTTCGTTTTTTTTTTTTTCTGTTGTTTGTTGTTTAAGGAAATTCTACCATTGCTGTTCATCATTCTTTAGTTTGTAGCAGGTCGCTTTTGTAAATGAGCCCTTGAGGCTCAATGAGATTTACCTGACTAAATAAAGGTTGAATGGATTAATTAATTTTGGAGTCAACCCAATTCAAAATGGCTGCCACGGTCAATTGACCTTAGGAAACATATAAATAGTCATAACTCAGTTAATTTTACGTGTAATAAGCTAAACTATAATGTGGTTGGAACTGACTATCATCAGCAACACTTGGTTATAGTGTTTTATAGTCAGCATTAAAAAACCAGCAACAACTGCAAGAGTCATCCCTGTTGTTTTGTTAGCAAAATATCTCATGAACCACTTGACAAATTTGATAGAAACTCTCAAAATGGTATAACAGGAAGCACATCCTGACTTTAGAGTCAGCCCAATTCAAGATGGCAGTCCCAGCCAACACAAAATATAACTGTCAAATTTATAAATACTGAAACAAAGTGTTTTGTAGTAGCTGAGAGTCATAACACACTCGAAAAACACTGACTGAGCAACTGATACATTGAATTATTATCACATTTAAAACGGACATGAATGCTTTATTCGTTGGCCCATTTGCACATTGCAGCTCAGAAGAACTGCTGGTTCACATTGTGTTCATATGAGTTCACCGACTTCTCATACAGCTGAGAGGAAATGCTCTGTTTATTGAAGTTTAAAAGAGCAAACACTCTGCATTCTGCTGAGCTGGTGAGGAAGTGTATCCACGGTCTTCTGTGATGTCAGAAAGAAAGAGCAGGAAGAGCCCTCTCTGGTACCTTAAAATAAACACTTCAAACAGACTGTTGTGTTTGAAGTGCACAGCTAAAGCTTACTGCTCTGTAATTATCCGTCTTTGGTTTAGCAAACAGGACAGAGTGCGTGCATGTGAACCATTGCAGGGAATGCACACTTTTTTATAATATAGATTTCCTCCATTTGCACAGATGGAGCAATAAAACCCATGTATAAATGCATATTTTATAGCTTAGCATTAACCAAAACGATGTGTCACACACTCAGTATTTCCAGCAGTATTTCCAGCTTCATGCTGCAGAACCCTCAACACAGCACTGAACTCTTTCTTCCTGCAGTGGTAAACTTTGACTGCAGTGCTTGTGTCTGTAGTGTTTGTGTTGTCTGCGTCAGCTCTCACTGTGTTGAAGTTGTGGAAGAGGCTCATGCTGTGTGGAGGAGGAGGAGGAGGGGGAGGAGGACGAGTATCCATGGGAAACTGCAGGAAGGTCTTCATGTCCAGGTGAGGCTGGATCATCGTTGGGGTCCGCAGGAATGTTGGCATAGCTTGCCCGGCACGATTAATGCCTCCTACACGTAAAAAATATGCAGACACAAAGACATTTATTTACAACACAGATTAAATTATGATAATAGTAAATGAAACGTAAAAAAATGCAGTTTTTATTTTTCATTTTATTTATTGTTTTAAAAAAGGAAGACAAAACTAGAAAATCATTATTTTCTGTGCAGTTTCAGTGCTGAGTGGTGAACGACTGTGCAAAACTTTGTTGAACAAGTTCAAAGTCAAAGTCAACTTTATTGTCAGAACTGCAAAATGTACAGGACATACACAGGATTGAAATTGCGTTTCTCTCAGTCCCTCGGTGCAACAGTAACCATTTAAACACTAAAACACTGAAACATTTAATAAACATAAGCATAAAATAGTAAAAGTGTAACACTGTCCTGAGTTTTTGCATAGTAGTATAAAAGTATGAAAATTTACACCAACACTAAAACACTAAACATTTAATGAACATAAGCATAAAATGAAATAATAAAAGTGTAATACTGTCCTGAGTTTTTGCATAGTAGTATAAAAAAGTATAAAAAGTATATCTATAAAATAAACTGAAGGTTCTAGCATTGACATTTGCAAAGAGTGGCAAAGCAGCATATGAGTTAATGTACACAGTATATGTATGAGGTAGTAGTTGATGTTGGTATAGAGGCAAAGTGGAAAAGTTAAGACCGAGAGCTCTTCTAGTTCTGAAGATTATCAAAACAAAAGCTAAAATCTGAAATGTACAAAAACTAACGTTAGCAGGTTTCACAGTGGGTAAAATGCTCAAACCTGCAGAAAAGCGGCCTAAAGCTAAACTGAACAAAACAATGGCTAAAAGCTAAAATTAGTGAAATAGTAGCCAGAAGCTAAAAATGAAGCAAGTACATATGCTGAAGTATTTTTCAAAAGGCACAAAGTTTTTAAATGATTTAGAGAGATCTTAATGCATTTCTCTGTGGATAAAAAAAAAAAAAAGTCAAACATTTCAAAAAGTTAAAATGTTCCCAAACCCCAAATTCATAGCCGTAATGTTCTGAACAAACGTTTTAATATCTAAACTCGCCATAGTAGTTAAGAGTCCAAAATTTTTACAGGAAAATAAAAAAAACAGTAATACAATGAAGAAAATGCTGACTCAGCATTCACACAACAAAGCAGGAAAACAAAACCATGAGAGAGAAGAAAAAAAAACAGCTGCTACTGTGTGGTGTTTTTTTCCTCAAACAGCTGGACTGAGCCGTTTTACTGCAGAAGCAGATATTTGTCTTTGAACAGAGCAATACTTTGAGCCACCCAGATCATTTCACAATGGTATTTTTTCAATTTGTGAGAAAATGCAACAATGCAACATTTAGGCCTCTGTTGACGCCATGGACCATGCACAACACATAATAAAATGATGAGGGTTTTTGAAGAAGAACTATGCAGAAGAGAAGAGTAGCACGCCACCTGCTCCGGTTTCCCCTCCCTTCTTCCCGGAGACATCTGCAGCTCGATAATAACGAGTTTCATCTCAACACGTGTCGCTTTGAGACAATGTGACTGCTGCACCGCTGATGGATTGTTGTAGTGGTGTCTAATTGTGGTATACCGCTCATTCAAATCACACGCTCTCTCCATTTGATTGTTTTTATCTCCACAAACGGAGGAAACACAGAATAGAGCTGACTTTTAATTCCACATTAAAAAAACACATGAAGATGTCTTAACGACACTTTTGCTCATTATTGCTCCCATCTGCCTTCTTGTTCTCCTTATCCCCCCAGTCTCCTCTCTAGCCTCTGTCAAGGATGATAGTGATGGGGCCTGTAGCAAAAACTCAGCCTCAGCATGCTCTTAGATTAAGCCTCTTAATATCCACAACTGGCTTTTAAATTCCCCTCAGACTTAAAGCTTTGCTGAACTCCCTTTTAGGGATTGCTCTAACTCTAAGCCCTTCTTCTGCTCCGTTACTTGCCGCCCCCTCACTCTGCTTCCCACTGCAATGCACTCCTACCTCCAGACATTTGCATGCGAGCACTATCTGTCACCTCTGCCGTTTCATCAAGCTTTAGCGTCAGCTGAAGTTAATCAGACGGCATAATGCGACTGCTGCGTGGATGGATGGGATGTTCACCAGACGAAGTCTAAAGTTTGTGTTCGAGAGCGTCGGAGGAGTGGGATGGAGTGAGATCGACTGTTGAAGAGAAGTGAAAAAAGCTGCCTCAGCTGCTGCACATCTGTAGGTGAAAAGGACTTTCCTTGAGGACAGCACTAGAACTACGGTATTCAGATGTATACGTATGAATACCATGATTGGACACACAAGAAGTACATTTAAATCCATGTGTACTTTTATTAGCGGCATAAACGTGCAGACCTGGGCTCCTAAAAGCTGCACGTTGTGTTGACGGGGAGTCCTTCAGCTAGTCTGTCCTCTACTTCTACCTCCATGAATGATGATGACAGCTTTTTCTCTGAGGCTGCAACTCTAAAAACAGGACTAATACAGCGCCGCTAGAATACGTTCATCACGACGCGCTGCCATGTCTTGATGCATGGCCTGCGTTCAGCTCTGTGTGCACGAGCGTGAAAGAAGTGACACTTGCTTCGCTGAATGTGCACAGTAGTGATGTTTGCAGCTCCCTAGTGAGTCTGCACTTGAGCACAGAGAGCGCTACCGGCAGTGGGTCAGGCGGAGTCTGGCAGGCAGACAGAGAGGCTGGCTGACTGGAGAACAAACCTCGTCTCTGCAGCAGCAGCAGGAGGAATGGAAGAAGCTGGGGACCAGACAGGAGAGCAGACGTTCTTTAAGCAGAAACAGAGTCTGCCCCATCAGAGATAAGTGACGTGTGTTTATGTGGAGGCATGTGTGTGTGCGTGTGTTTGTCAGTGTAATAAATCATACTTTGGTTGGAGTGTATAATTAGCCCATTAATTTAATTTCTCTCCAGGGATCTTCTTGTATAGTGCATCCAAAATAAGCTGTGTGGTGCAGCAGACTGACTGTGTGACCAGAGTGATTTTTTTTATTTTTATTTATTGACATGGTTTGTGCAGCGTGTGTGTAAGTGTTTGTCCTCACAGAGCTCTCTAGTCTGCTTTATTAAATCGAGAGTAAAAAATAAAACATGGGATATTCTTAAAATGACTTTTGTGAAATGGCAGCAGAAAACAATTTGACAATGCTTTCCAGCACATAATTTGTGTTGTGGTAGCTCGGTGGTCAGTGCCATGGTCTTGAAAATTCTGAAGTTGCGGGTTCATGCCCAGGTTGTGTCAGGAAGGGCATCTGACGTAAAACAATTCCCATTTCCTTAATGCAAGTTTGCTCGCTGCGGCAAGCCCTGAAGAAGGGAGCAGCTGAAAGAAACTTACTATTACCGGTAAATGGAAAGTCTGCTAACAGTTTAACCGCAGACAGTGTCCTTGTCCTTTACAACACCTCCTGCAGGTGATGGAGTCACAGGAGGGATGAGAACCTTTAGGCCCCTCATGATTCATTTTGATTATAAGTCAGAGGGTTGTAATACATGATAAAACAATTAGTTCCTTTCACTGCCCCCCTGTGTCTACTTAGCAGTTTTAAAACATATACATATATATATATATATATATACATATATATATATATATATATATATATATATATATATATATATATATATATATATATATATATATATATATATATATATATATATATATATATATATATATATATATATATATATATATATATATATATATATATATATATATATATATATATATATATATATATATATATATATATATATATATATATATATATATATATATATATATATATATATATATATATATATATATTATATATATATATATATATATATATATATATATATATATATATATATATATATATATATATATATATATATATATATATATATATATATATATATATATATATATATATATATATATATATATATATATATATATATATATATATATATATATATATATATATATATATATATATATATATATATATATATATATATATATATATATATATATATATATATATATATATATATATATATATATATATATATATATATATATATATATATATATATATATATATATATATATATATATATATATATATATATATATATATATATATATACAGTATTTAGGGATGCACCGATCCACTTTTTTTAAACTTCCGATCTGATCCCGATACTTAAATCTGGATATCGGCCGATACGATCCTGTTCCGATATCATCATTATCATTGATTTTAGATGAGGCTGTTATAATATCCTCTCAAGTACTGTATAATGTGTACACATATATGCATGCATGTCCAAAAAGGCAACTTGAGGTAAGTTTTATTAATGTTGGATAGGTTTCAAAATTACAATTGCATTCTGCTAACACAAAACACATTTTTTTCTAGCTTTAAAATGGATATTAAAGTAATGAATTATAGTGATTGTTTGTTTAAAGTTATTTTGTGTATTCTTTTAAATAAGTTGGCGATATATATAATTTTTTTCTTCTTTCTGCACTCTTTTCATTCAATGTTTTTTTTTTTGATGAATTTGTTTTATTTTGTCTCTTTTAAATGTATGAATAAATGATATAAATAAAATATTAAATAGCTTTACATCGGCTAAGTTCATGGCAGAAACCAACACAGACATGTTCCTGTTTGTTGTGATGATCTCACCTGTTTCACACCTGATTCTCATCCTAATTATCTGCAGGTGTCTTCCTCTTGTCTCATTAGTGACTAGTATTTAGTCCTAGTGGCTTCCACACGAGGGAGTGCTTGTTTCCTGAAGCTGCAGTGGCGAGTCCTTGCACATGATGTTGTTTGAGCATTGTCCTTCCATGGTGTCAGATCTGTGGTTCTGCTCCACCTGCTCTCCTACGGGCACCTGCTCTGTCTGAACCGGGGGTCCCCTCCGGGAGCCAACCATCTGGTCCTCCTGCACGTGGGTCTCACATCCCTCGCCAGCGAGTCTGGATCCTGACAGAAGATTCTGACAGTTTTTAGTATTTTACATTGCTTTATAATGTAGCTGTTTATGTTTCATTTTTTTATTATACAATTTTCTTGTAATTTTTAATTCATGTGTTTTTTTATGATTGTCTGCTGTTAAACTGATAAATATCTCCTGGAGGGTAAACTATGTATTGGCTGCAAATATCAAGCTGCGAAATCCTTCATTTTCTACAACTGATAGCTGTTGGTCATTAATTATAATAAAGTTTAACAACTTCTCGGTAAACATTCGAGCTCCATGACTTCAATGGTATGTTTTTCTTGTTCAATCCAAAGCAGGCGGTCTGATTTCGGTCAGCCGTTCTCAGCCTGTCCCTCCTCCGAGATGGGCAGACAGAACAGGTCAGGTTGGACGCAGCTGGCCGGGGTCGGTGTGCCTCTTTTGGTTCAGCGATAGTGGCATCCCGCTGAAGCCCCAGAGCTCGAATGTCCAACATAAAACTAACTTTACCGCGGTTTAATGTGGTGCTATGGCTCTGCAGACATTGCACGTTGCTGCTTGGTGTTTAGTGTAAAATACTTCCATACGGCGGACATATTACAATGACAAGTTGGCTAGCTGTTAGCCCCAGCGCTACTGCACGTTGTAGCAGCAAACTATGAAATGGATTTCCTGAATGTGAAGCGGGTTTTGTTACTCTGGGTGAGACACGCCTCCGTTCAGGAAATACATTCCATAGTTTGAAGCCAACGTGTGGAGATGTTTCATCAGTCACAGTCATGCATCATGGATCGGAAATATCAGCAGGTTGGATCGGAAAAATCTGATGCGCAAATTATACTGGTATCGGAGGCCGACACGGATACCGGATTGGATTATAGATGTTAGTTTACATGATCTAAATGAACATAATAAATAATTTTAGCTTCACCAAACTTAATTATTTGATTTTCTTTTTACTGCCATAAAAGGTGGGTAATCATGTAATTGTCTGTCAAATTTTTTTCTTGAAAAGCTGGATGGATTTTGATGAAACAAACAAAATATGGGTATTCCGTCAGAGAATCCTGTTTTTTTAATCTAGTAAACAACAAACTGAATGAGATGTTTTGTTTTTGTTTTTATGATTTGAACGTTGCAGGATTCACTGACTTGTCAGCCCCGGTGAGTTTGTGGTTTGCAGGTAAATCATGTTTACCACTGAAGGGCTGGCAGTGCATGCCTGCGAGGATGAAACTCTAAAATAATAAAAACTAAACCCACAGCCAACAGTGTTTCTTAATGTCAAAATGTAATAGTTTCAAAGAGAATGCTTCCTTTCTGATTGTGGGAAATAAGGTAATTATAGTTAAAAGGAAAACTGCATCAGTACAGAACGATTAGAGGAGAAAATTATAGAGCACAGCGATAAGAGATGAAACGCGAGGAATGACTGATTCTGTATTCTCCCATTTGGAATCATCTGCCAACCTGCTTGGCCTCGATAAACCTGCTACAGTATTGGCTGCTTTCCCTCCTTTACTTGAAAAAGGCATTGAAATACAGACTAAAATGTACAATATATTTTTAACATGTGACACTCAACTCCCTCACTTCAACTCTATTTTTTATGGAGACATCTAAAGACAAATGAAGGAAACTATGTGTTTTTTGCTTTTTCTATGCACACAAAAACAGCTGGAATATTCTGATAACTCAGTTGTTGGTTTAAAGCTGACAGGTCAGGTTGAGTTGGTTTGACCAGGTGATTGGGTTAGATTTGAGTCCTGTTTCCATCGTTTCTCCAGAAGATGACCAAATAAGTTATACTTAGAGTTTCCTTATATACATGTGGTGGAATGAGATTGTGTACTCAGGGTCCCAGTTACATAAGACCTGTCTGGACTTAAGACCTGTCTGGACTTCCGCTTTAGGATGTAAGATCTAGTACATAAAGGTAAGATGCAACAACAAACTTGTAAGATCATATTTAACCTGGTTGGCTTTCATAATAACTTTAGCTTTAGTGGTCTCCAGCTACAAGTACTTGGGTGTACACATGAATGATAACCTCAGCTGGACCAACAACACCACCAGCCTGATCAAAAAAGGTCATCAGAGACTCTACTTCCTCAGACGGCTGAGATGAGCTGGTCTGGGAAGCTCAGTCCTCACCTCCTTCTACAGGTGTGCAGTGGAGAGCATCCTGTGCTCCAGCATCAACGTGTGGCATGGAGGCTGCACAGCTGCAGAAAGAAAAGCTCTGCAGAGAGTGGTGAAGGCTGCACAGAGGTCTATTGGAGTCAGTCTCCCCACTATCACAGACATCTACACCTCCAGATGCAGGAAGAGGGTCACCTGCTTCATGAAAGATCCCACTCACCCAGCACACACACTTTTTGCCCCATTCCCTTCAGGAGGAAGCTGAGGAGCATCAAGTGCAGAACCACTAGACTGAGGAACAGCTACCCTGAGGCTGTTAGACTCATGAATAAATAAATAATCAGAATAATCACTGCGAAATATTACTGGCACATCATGTTGCTGCTGATCTGTTTTTTTGTTGCTGTGTTCATTCGTGCCCATCTGCTCATACAGACTCATGTTCGTGCTGCTGTTTGGAGTAATGTTTTTCTATGATATTAGTGCTTAGTGTATTTTTGTTGATTTTTTTCTTAGTTCATATCTTAGATGTTATTACTGTTTTTCTTTTACTTTTTATTGTTGGATGTAACTGGGACTCTGTGTACATAATCTCGTTTCATCACATGTACCACATGTGGTGCAAATGACAATAAAGATTCTCTGACTCTCTGACTCTGTGCTTGGACGATGACTTTTCAACCTTTATTTATTCAGAGCTCGACTTGGAGTTTCTATTCTCCTATCATTTATTGTAATATACTATTAGCATTTAGTCCCAGTTAGCTAGCATCAAATGATTTGTGTCATTCTTCACAGGTCGCCACTTTTGGCTAGAAGTTGACCAACTCAAGCCTCACTGGACGTCTCGGTAAAGAAGGTAAAAGCAACTCATGAGAAGATGTTTAACACAGCTGGCTTTGTTCATACTAGACATTTCTAAGCTTGTTGGTGCTTGCTAGCTGTGTTTAGCGCCAATTAGCTATCATCAAGCCAAATTATAATTATCTACTAACCAACGTTTTGGGTTGGTCTTTTTAACACAACTTTTTGTCGCTAACTTAACAAATTTGTCATTTTATCTTATTTTTTGTGTAGAAAATCTAACCCAGTAGACTATCCTGGATCAAACTGGTAGAAAACCTTGCCGAGTTAAAACTTTTCTGGGTTTGGTCAAAATTTGACCCAACTTTGGTTACGTATTGAGTTGTTTCTAACTTAGCTGTTGTGTGTTCACATAGAATCAAAAAGGCGTTCAATTCAAGATCAACTGGACTTTATTTGTAACAGAAGACGTTTCGCTTCTCATCCGAAAAGCTTTATCAATTCAATGAACCAGACTGTGTGTGCGTGTGGATTTATAACAGGAGTCACGCACCATCATATGTAAATTGCAAGCTGAGGTAACACATACATGTAAATTGACAGATCACACCTTAACAGTAGGGAGTTCCCTTGAAGTCTCTGACAGCAGACACAACAACTGTATGTAAATTGACAAAAAACACCTCACAGCCCAACAACAGAGGTTTCTCAACAAACTTTGCTAGTCTAATTCACAGACAAGACACCTCTGCTCCCATCCGGTGTAAAACGTTTGTGAATCAGCCCCAAAACTGAGTTGTAAGTCTTGGAAAGTTGAAATCTCAGACCTCCTCCTCTGTTAAGAGAAGGTTTTTCTCTCTTAACATACAAAGCTTCCTTAACACCCCTCTCAAACCATCTGTGCTCTCGGTCCAAAATTTGCACATTTTCATCCTCAAATGAGTGTCCCTTGTCCGTGAGGTGGAGGTGAACAGCAGAGTTTTGTCCAGAGGTGGTGGCGAAGAGAGAAAAACCTTCTCTTAACAGAGGAGGAGGTCTGAGATTTCAACTTTCCAAGACTTATAACTCAGTTTTGGGGCTGATTCACAAACGTTTTACACCGGATGGGAGCAGAGGTGTCTTGTCTGTGAATTAGACTAGCAAAGTTTGTTGAGAAACCTCTGTTGTTGGGCTGTGAGGTGTTTTTTGTCAATTTACATACAGTTGTTGTGTCTGCTGTCAGAGACTTCAAGGGAACTCCCTACTGTTAAGGTGTGATCTGTCAATTTACATGTATGTGTTACCTCAGCTTGCAATTTACATATGATGGTGCGTGACTCCTGTTATAAATCCACACGCACACACAGTCTGGTTCATTGAATTGATAAAGCTTTTCGGATGAGAAGCGAAACGTCTTCTGTTACAAATAAAGTCCAGTTGATCTTGAATTGAACGCCTTTTTGATTTATCATGTCCTGGACGACTGAGAATCTTCACCAGCGTTCACGTAGAATATAACATAAAAATAAATACAAAAAATAAAGAATAAAGACATTTAAATGGTTTTGAGCATTGAACCTTCAGCCAACAAACTAATCAGTAAGGCTTTGGGAGTTTGACCTGGATTGATTTTTCATATAGAAGTAGCCAAAATAGGTTTGTTTGAAAATAATAAGCATACTGTATTGCATGAGTATACAGTAAGACAGAACATTGTTCACCTCAGTAACTGCACTTTAGAAATGCTAATAAAACTGTAAATAAGAAAAAAAACAAAAGAGTGTTTCCCTTAGCAAAGCTGAAAGACAAAAAGCTGTGTCTGGAATCTAGGCTAAGAGAATCTTTTCTTGTCTTTAGATTATCTAACAGGCTGTGCATGTTGTGCCAGACTCTGCTCGGCCTTTCTCCCATGGGCGCTGTGTGCATTCAGGAGAGAACAATGAGAGCAGGGTAGTTGGCACCAGCCAGGTCGGACGGGCGCAGATGTGCCAGGGTTGTTGGCTGTAGAAGCAACAATCAGCCTGCCAACTTGCCTGTCTGCAGGGCTGAGATGCAGACACATGTTCTCCCCTCTGTGGGGGAAGAGATTTGATGCTCGATTTATACTCCGCGTTGATATATTTGATGTGGAAGCTCACCAACAGATGTGCTGATACTTGATAAAGATTAATGTAATCACATGGCAATCAAGAAATATTTTTAACGTCTCACAGTCAAGCTTTAGTTTTGGTGATTCACTGCACTGCATTCATAATTTATTTCATCGACTGGACTTTTTTTTTTTTCTAGCACAGAGGGATTTCAGAGTAACTGCTGCGTCTGAATCCTGAGAAAACCTGCCCTGGGCTTATGCACCGCTTATGTATACATTATTGAGAGAACTCTGAGTCAGTGAAATGATTTAAAGAGATTGAGGCAGCACTGGGAGAGCCCTCAGTATAATTTGACCATTACCTTCTATCATACCTCTTTTTTTTTTTTTTGCTTAAAACACGCAGATATTTTTTTATTAGAAACACCACTCTCTACACCACACTCTCATTCTGACAATTTAATACTTAATATAGTACATTTTTTTCCGCCTAAGTCAGGCATGATATTGCTTATCAGCCAGGTAAAGGAGTTTGTATAAAAAAGCATCTTGTTATAATTTCATTGTGAAGTTTTTATGTACATTAGTCACAATCTGATATTTTACCTGCCATTTTGTATTTTGGTGTTGCTCTGATTCCTGTCCTTAAGTAAACTTTGCGCTCTGTGCAGCTTGTGCAGTTTCCTTTGGCTATAGAGGCAGCACAAGAATCCAAGGTCAAGGTCAAGATCAAGGTTTTCTTTCTTGTCATTCCCATCTCATGTGGAACATGTGGTGGAACGAAATTGTGTACACAGCGTCCCAGTTACATCCAACAAAAGTATAAAATGTAAAAGAAAAACAGTAATAAGATCTAATTTATGAACTATATGCTAAACTAAGAATACACTATTATTTCAAAGGAATTCAAAGGACGTTGAAAAATTCTGCCTTTTCCATTCAGGTTTGTCTTTGAATCCTCGTTCCAACAGTTAATGTTAGTCTCACTGTCACATGAACACAAGGGCAATCATCACACAAATGCACATGGAAAACCATACTTGCGTTCAAAGATCAGCTTGATTACTGCGCACTACAGACAAAATGCATGCACTTCAAGCAGAAGTACACACACATTACT
>JBBPBX010041017.1:6918-29076 GCA_038048925.1 Garcialebias charrua
TTTTTTTTCTATTTTGAAGCCATTTACGCAGTTTCCGGTTTCCGTTTTGCTAGATGTGGAGGCTACATCTGCCTGTACTCTCTAAAAAAGCTAAATCTGGTCCTCTGGACATTCAAAAAACAAAACAAAACTTGTTGGAGCAAGCTGGACAGGCAGCAGCTGTGGAAAAGTAGCTGTTTTATGGACGACGGTTTTACAACGTAAACGAATGGCGAATCCGGAGGAGGGAGGGAGAAACAGAGGAAATGGCTTCACCAGCAGTCCAGAGTACAAAATTAACTATTTTGTCCCTTCATTATTATTATTTTTTTTTTGGAAAATTTATTCATTTCATTTAAAAACATGACAATTATACATACAATACAATAACAAAAAGTAAATAAAATAAAATGAAAGGTGGCAGAAGAAGAACTAGTCTTATGAAAACTGCCCCTTTTTACTCAATTCTAATGTAAATCAAATTATATATATAAAAATTTAATTCAAAAAGAAAATAACAATCTAGCTAAATTAAAAACATAAAAACTCAAACATCTTAATCAAATCAGACAACAACTTAAGTAGATATATGTATTAACGATTCCCATATTCTTCCAAGAAACTCGTCTTTATCAGTCTCTTAAATGTACACAGTGATCTGGCATTCTTAACAGTATCTTCCAAACCATTCCACAATCCTATTCCCTGAATTATTGTGGATCGTTCCTTCAAACTAGTACTAAAATAAGGCTTCACAAACATCTCAATTCCTTTAAGAAAATATACACTCTCTCTTTTAACAAAATGTGTTTGAATATTGTCAGGCAACATGCCTTTATGTGCCTTATACATAAGCAACAAAATGTTATAATTAACCAAATCATAGAACTTCAAAATTTTCAGTTGATAAAATAAAGTATTGGACGGATATCTATAGTTTTTTTTCATAATAATTCGTACAGCTCTTTTCTGTAAAATGAACAAAGGATTAGTTATAGTTTTACACGCTTTACCCCAGACTTCAATACAGTAAACCAAATAAGGAACAACTATTGCATTATACAACATAAACATTGCTTTATCAGTGAATAACTCTCTTACTTTATACAGAACTGCTATTGATCTGGATATTTTTGTTCTCAATTTGTTTATGTGAGGTCTCCATGTTAATTTCTCATCAATAATAACACCCAAAAATTTCACCTCACTAACTCTACAAATTTCAGTTCCGTCTACCAAAAATGGAATGTGAACATCAGTTTTTCTGTTGCTGTGTATCATGTAATAAGTTTTATCCAGATTTAATGATAACTTATTTAAAAGAAACCAGTTTTGTATTTTCACAAATTCTGTCTGTATTAACTCCAGCATTTGTTCTGTATCATCACCCTTACAAAGAAATGTTGTGTCGTCTGCAAATAAAACATCAAAAAAAGTCTGACACATTAACCAAGTCATTTACATACAAAGGGTCCAAGTACTGAGCCCTGAGGCACTCCACATGTGATATTACTAAATTTGGATCTTATGTCATGAATTTGAACAAATTGTTTTCTATCTTCCAAATACTGTAACTATTTACCCACTTTAATGCTGTCCCTCTAATACCATATTTATATAGTTTATCAAGAAGAATTCCATGATCTATAGTATCGAATGCCTTCCTTAAATCAACATAAATACTAATACAACTCTTCTTTTGATCAACTGCATTTGTTATTTGTGCCACCAATTCAACAAGTGCCATTGATGTAGACTTATTTTTTCTAAATCCATATTGACTGTTACTAAGTGTGTTTTGTTTATCAATGAATCGATCCAATCTTATCCCAAATAATTTCTCCAAAATTTTTGAAAATTGGGGCAACAGTGATATTGGTCTATAATTATTAAAGTCACACTTAACCCCATTTTTAAAAAGTGGAACCACTTTGGCTGTTTTCATATTATTTGGATATTATCCTGATTTGAATGACAGGTTATAGATGTGTGCAAATGGCTCAATGACATAACTCATTATGTTTTTTTTACAAACATCATATTCATGTCAACCCAATCCTTAGATCTTTTATCTGCAAGGTCATTTACAACATCCATTACCTCTTCTTTGTCAGTTCCTTCCAAAAAGATACCATTGGCACAATTATGGCTCTGAAATGTATGTGTTTTTTGATAATTATGTAGGGTACTGTGTTAGGATAGGCTAAGTGCTTGGTAAAATAAAGTACTGTACGTATAAGGTGCAGTTTGGACATATATTTCGAGTTACGTCGAAATTCTCTTTACGACGCCACGCAGGAACAAAACTCTGTCGTAAGTCGGGGACTACCTGTATTTCTCCTCCCCATCAAATCCAGCCTGTGGAGCATTATCACTGACAATGTTTAGCATAAGACCTTCTTCTTCTACCTTCAGACACATCACCCTATCTGACACTATTTTCACCTCTACTACATTCTTTGCCAGCTCCTCCTTCAGGACCATGTTGAATAAAATAAACACTTTTTTTTCTTTTGACTGCTTCTATCTGCAGTGGTTTCCACAGTGACTGAACTCACATGAACAATTTGGCAAATTGATGCTGTGATAGTTGAGTCTTTTCAACAAACAATTTGGCAAATTGTTTTACTCTGAATGTCCTTCCCAAAGAAACCTGGGCTCGAACCTTTAGATTAAGGATTATAAGACTGCAACACTGACCACTGAGCAACCACAGCCACCTTAACACTAATTTGACTAAGGCTGCGCTTTTTTGCGCAAGGGAACTTGGCTTCCAAATCCCCCGGTCCCTTTCAGTGGGCTATATAATGTCGATTCACATGCTAATGACCCTGCTAATGACCCATTAATTCTACACCTACACCCCCCCACCCCCTACCCCTCAGTCCAAAATCCTTGGACCCAGTGCAAGCCTTGTATAACACATAAGCATTTATCGCTGCCAGGTCAAGCATGTTGTAGAACACGGCAATGGGCCGCACCGTATATAAATGTGCAATCTGGTCCATTATACCGGTATGTCAGTTGACCTCAGGTCATGTGACCTGTGTTGGTCCGTCAGTTTACCTCAGGTCATGTGACCTGAGTCGGTCCGTCAGTTGACTTCATGTCGTGTGACCTGTGTCGTTTTGTCAGTTGACCTCAGGTCATGTGACCTGTGTTGGTCTGTCACTTGACCTCAGGTCATGTGACCTGTGTCGGTCCGTCAGTTGACCTCAGGTCATGTGACCTGTGTCGGTCCGTCAGTTGACCTCATGTCGTGTGACCAGTGTCGGTCTGTCAGTTGACTTCATGTCGTGTGACCTGTGTCATTTTGTCAGTTGACCTCAGGTCATGTGACCTGTGTTGGTCCGTCACTTGACTTCAGGTCATGTGACCTGTGTCGGTCCATCAGTTGACCTCATGTCATGTGACCTGTCTGTCAGTTGACTTCAGGTCATGTGACCTGTGTTGGTCCGTCACTTGACCTCAGGTCATATGACCAGTGTTGGTCCGTTAGTTGACCTCACGACATGTGACCTGTGTCGGTCCGTCAGTTGACCTCATGCCATGTGACCTATGTCGGTACGTCAATTGACCTTATGTTGTGTAACCTGTGTCGTTTTGTCAGTTGACCTCAGGTCATGTGACCTGTGTTGGTCCGTCAGTTGACTTCATGTCATGTGACCTGTGTCAGTCCGTCAGTAGACCTCAGGTCATGTGACCTGTGTCATTGTGTCAGTTGACCTCAGGTCATGTGACCTGTGTTGGTACGTCAGTTGACCTCATGCTGTGTGACCTGTGTCATTGTGTCAGTTGACCTCAGGTCATGTGACCTGTGTCGGTCCATCAGTTGACTTCATGTCGTGTGACCTGTGTCGTTTTGTCAGTTGACCTCAGGTCATGTGACCTGTGTTGGTCCATCACATGACCTTAGGTCATGTGACCTGTGTTGGTCCGTCAGTTGACCTCAGGTCATGTGACCTGTGTTGGTCCGTCAGTTGACCTCATGTCGTGTGACCAGTGTCGTTCTGTCAGTTGACTTCATGTCGTGTGACCTGTGTCATTTTGTCAGTTGACCTCAGGTCATGTGACCTGTGTTGGTCCGTCACTTGACTTCAGGTCATGTGACCTGTGTCGGTCAGTTAGTTGACCTCATGTCATGTGACCTGTCTGTCAGTTGACTTCATGTCGTGTGACCTGTGTTGGTTCGTCACTTGACCTCAGGTCATGTGACCTGTGTTGGTCCGTTAGTTGACCTCAGGTCATGTGACCTGTGTCGGTCCGTCAGTTGACCTCAGGTCATGTGACCTATGTCGGTCCGTCAGTTGACCTCAGGTCATGTGACCTGTGTTGGTCCGTCAGTTGACCTCATGTTGTGTGACCAGTGTCGGCCCGTCAGTTGACTTCATGTCGTGTGACCTGTGTCATTTTGTCAGTTGACCTCAGGTCATGTGACCTGTGTTGGTCCGTCACTTGACTTCAGGTCATGTGACCTGTGTCGGTCCATCAGTTGACCTCATGTCATATGACCTGTGTTGGTCCGTCACTTGACTTTAGGTCATGTGACCTATGTCGGTCCGTCAGTTGACTTCATGTCATGTGACCTGTGTCGGTCCGTCAGATGACGGACAACAATAGGTCAAGCATGTTGTAGAACACAGCAATGGGCCACCTGCATGTGTCGGAATGCACCGTATATACATGTGCCAAGGACAAGGAGAGAGATAGTACTTGTAAGCAAAATAATTTATTTGACAGAACATCAGGGTTATAGGATAATCAGCACAGCAGAATAAGACAATTGTATGCATAAACTTGTTCTGGAGCAGACAAAGCTTTCCGTTCAGTGGATGTCCCAAAATGTTCAACTGTGAGATAACTTCAGGGTCTGTTATGTGTGAATTGGTCAGGGCCTCGCAGAGACTTACTTACCTGGTGGAAACATTGGAATGCAGTCTGGTGTGGTGGGGGTGTCTGAGTTGTGTGCACGCATATTTATAACAAAAGGCAGTTAATGGCCTACTAATGGTTGAAGAGAAGGAGGGGGTTTGTCCTCAGGATCTTGAAAATTCAGTCATCCTAGTGTTAATAGAAATGGTGAGCAAAAGTATATTTTAGATTTTACAATTTCATTAGCAATGGATCGTCTGTCCATCCATCCATTTTCTTTACCTGTTTTTTTTTCTTTTCTATGTCATGGGGGAGCTGGTGCCTATCTCCAGTGGTCATTGTGCAAGAGGCAGGTACACCCTGGACAGGTTACAAGTCCCTCACAGGGCCACATAGAGACACATGAGACAAACCCAATCTCCCACCCACACCTTGAGACAATTTTTAGAGTTGCTATTCAACCTATTATGCAAGTTTTTCTGCTGTGGGAGAAAACCGGAGTACCTGGATAAAACCCAGGCATCCACAGGGAGAACATGCAAACTCCACACAGATAGGCTGAGAGGTGAACCAGTCACCATTTTGCTGTTAGACAACAGTACTAACCACTGTCCTGCCGTGCCACCCATAGATCAACTAATTAAGCCAAATAACGCAGGTCGAGTGTTGAAGGAAATGCAGGAGGATGTGGTTTTCTTTTTCTTGATTGTGATTTTTTTCTTGCATTTACCTAAGTCTCATTTTACAAATGTTCATTATTTTAACATGGGCCAAGCTGAGATAAAAGGAATAATGAAGTAAAACTGTTTTCAAAATCAATGTAATTATGTGTATGTACCTTCACTGAAGGCTTCACGTCTCTGGTTCCCTGGATGACCCGCAGGAGGCTGTTTTTGCTTTTTAGGAGGTCTCCTGTGTATAGCTGCCATACTCATATTACTGTCTGTAGACACCGGGCTGCCAGGACGGTGGCCTGACTGGTTTATTTGGTATTTTCGAGCTGAGAAAAGAAAACAGAATATCAATTTTTTTCCCCATTCTTTCGATTTCTTACTGTAACCTTGCCTGTAGAAGTTGTAGTCTTTACCTTGAGCTCCTCCTACTTCAGGGCCCTGTGAACTGGGATACTTTGCCACCCTAATGCCTGAGTACTCTGCAGCTGCGGCAACTGCTTGAGCAAAATCAGCGTCCGTGAAGAAGGACCCATCGGATGAGCTGACTGCGCTTGACCTCCCTGAAGAGACATTATCCTCTTCAGAAGCTGACCCCCACCCGTTGATCATGGAGCCGGTCACTGAGCTCTCCAGGTCGCCCATGCTGGACGCAGGTGTCTGTTCAAGTCCTCGTAGCAGCAACCTTCGTGCATGCATCTGTGGGTGGTGAGGGTGCGTGTGGGGGTGGGTGTGGTGGTAGTGCATCTTGGACATCTCTGCATCCGTTTCATCGCCATCCTCCTCCTCTTCTTCCAATATGTCCTCCTCATCCAGACCATCTGTGTCCAAGGCCAGTGGACTGCCGATGTACCCATATGTGTGTGAGGGAGAAAGGGGCCTCGGAGGGGGTGGAGGGCTCATACCATGGCGCCTTCAAAGAATGAAAACATATAAATATTAGGGATGGGGCCGATCCGATCCAGTATCGGCATCCGATACCAGCATAATTTAAGTATCAGATATCGGATACAACCTGCCGATATTTCCGATCCGGCTTCAAAGAGCACTTGTGTTCCACCATATTCTGTGACTGCCATCTTAACATTGTGTGAGTTAAACCCAATAAAGACACTCTGGGCCTCACAACAGGAAACACCCAAACTTTAATAGCACACAAGAGGCAGGTCTATATCACAGACGTCCTTCTCACTCGTGGTGCAGCTGGAAAACTGAAAAACTGCTAAGCATAATGGGAAAGACAACACAGTCCACTCCCCTTAACCACTACGGGAGTGGGTTTTGTTGCCTTTCCCATAATGCTTAGTGGAATTTATTTTTTCAGCTGCACCATGAGTGAGAAGGACGTCTGTGATATAGACCTGCCTCTTGTGTGCTGTTAAAGTTTTTTTTTACTGTTGTGAGGCCCAGAGTATCTTCATTGGGTTTAACTCACACAATGTTAAGACAGTAGTCTCAGTTCAGAAAATTCATTATTACAGCCTCATATACCTGAACCGTATCGGATCGGAAAGTATCGGTATCGGTCGATACGCAGATTTAAGTATCGGTATCGGATCGGAAGTAAAAAATGTGGATCGGTGCACCCCTAAAAAATATTTATTTTTTTTGAGTTTTCAAAACCATTGGATGATGCTTTTAAAAGTAGATATACATTTCCTAAAGTGTTGAAACCTGCTTAACGACATGCAGGCGTGTACCTGTGTTCATGGCTGTCCGATGCATCCTGGAGCATCGGTTGCATCTCCTCCTGGGGTGATGGAGTGAGAGTAGCTGTCGACTGGTGACTGTACGATACAGCTGCGGGGGAAGAGGCTGCCCCACGGACAGGAGGAGTGGGGCCCCTCTCCATCTCCTCTTCCTCTTCCAGCTCATCTGGCTGCAGGTACATGTGAGAGTGGGGCATGGTGCACTGCATGTCTGGATCGCAGCTGCCAGCAGACGAAAACAAGCCTTGTTAGCTGCACATCATGCAATGAAAGCATCAAGATCAACATTTGACATGAACCAAGCTCTAATAAACAGACAACTGCTGAAGCAAATACCTGGAATTAATGCAGGAAACGAGAAAAGATTCAAGAGTTGACTGGTATTTAAATAAATTGTGTGCATCCCTGTCAAGTTGTCCGTGTTTACCTTTCTTCCATCGACAGCGAGTACTCCTCTGTGTTCCGACTTTGCGCTGGGTTTGCAGGAGGAGGGGGTAGAAGATCAGCCCAATTCATTGTGCTTTGTTTGGGTAATTTGGGCGTGCGCACTCCCTTCTTATGACCCTGACTCCCTGCTCGAATAAATAAATAAAATAAAATAAAACTCAAGTCAGTCACAGCACACCTTCCAAAGAAAAACATAAATTGTGAATGCTGCAGAAGCCACAAGTTGACAAGGAAGAAATTGGCAGCAGATAAAATTAACATTAACAAGACTGACTGAGAGGGGTAAAACATTTTGTATTGCGGAGGCACAATGAAACACAAAATATGCCTTTGTCAGTAGCACATGCCACTAATAAAGACAAAAAAAAAACAGTAAATACTATAGAATGCAGCTATGAAAAAACAATTGAACGAAAGGTACACTGACCCTGTTTTTCCACAGGGGTCTAAGTCAGTATCGAGAAAAAAGGTAAGAATAAAAGTTCAATTAATGCCACACTATTAAAGTTGTGAACCAATGAGCTGTGATGTGCAGCAAGCACTAAAGGCCTCTGCTTAATGACTTGAACTTCAAATGTAATATCAAAATGGATACATGGCATTAAGGTGGCAGCGTTGCATGCTGTCTGCTGTGCGTGATCATTTGTCCTTGTCCACAGAGAGACACGGAGGCCCTGATATAATTATGCTACTTTACAAAGGGATCTAGAAAAAAACAGTTAACAGAATTTGTGCAGAATAACGGTGGTAAACAAACACAATGAAGGAATAAAGAGCAGATAAAGTAATAATATACTGTAATATATTCAAACTATGTCTACTTTATTTTGTCCTTGGGCAATAGTGCATGAAGAAAACCAAACAACAAGGAACTTCTTGGCGCATTCCTCCTGCCTTTGTTTAGAAATAATGTGACCACTTGTGCTTTTACATGGTAATTGTCCCCTTTTGTAGGATTCATTTCTAAAACTGACATGAAAATTAATTAGAATAAGCACTTACAGCAGATATGATTAATGTTTCTGTAATGATTTATTGCCTTTTCAGGAAAAGCGAGCTGAAAAACTGCACATGGTGTTTTGTGATAACAAAAGTACAACAATGGGCGTGGTGGCGCAGAGGTCAGAGAAGGTGGGCCTGTGATCTGAAGATCGCCGGTTCAACTCTCGGTACCGACAACATCAAAATGTGGCTGGGATAGGTGAAGCACCCACACCTGCTTCTGCCCTCATTTGCCTCACTCTGGGCCCTTGAGCAAGACCCTTAACCCCCCACCATCTGCTCCTCTGTGCGCCCTAGATGGCAGCTCTCTGCTCCACACAGAGGGCTGTGGTAGCTCGGTGGTCTGTGGTTGCATCAGGAAGGGCATCTGGGGTAAAAATAATATGCCAAGTCTTCGTGTGACTTAGTTCGCTGTGGCGACCCTTGACGATGGGAGCAGCCAAAAGAAGAAGGAAAAAAGTACTAAAAAAAAACAAAAAAAAACATGGAAATACCTAAACTGGAGTAATAAATTATTCCTAATTAATAAACAAAAGCACTTCAAGTTATACTCTTTGGATATGTTGATGACTATGACATCTGGTAACCTAGCCTGGTTAAAACCAGACCCTTGTCCTTCACTTCGCTTCGTACTAGGGTCTGGGACTTCTCCCATAGACAAGGATTTCTCCGGTAGATTTTTGACCGGACCAATCAGAGAACAGAAGGCGGAGTTTTGAACGACGTCGACTGACGTCGTCAGTTAAAATGGCTGCCGCCACGAAGGAATTTTCAAGAAAAAAAGGTAAAAAACTATTATTTCTTTGCTGAGAAAAAATACATTTCTTAGCTGACGTTATATCAGAAGTAGGCATGTAACGAGATCTCGTTGTACGAGATCTCGCGATATTAAACTCCCGCGATATCTCTCGTTGAGAGGTAACGTTGTCTCGCGAGACGCTAATGCTAGCGCTAGCAGAGCCCCTAGCAAGTCAGCGTCACGGACAGCATGGCTTCGCCGGATGAAGTTGCTATAGAAGACGCCCCAACTACTGATGGAGGGTCCCGGTGCCGCAGACGCCTCTACATTGATGGAGGGTCCCGGCGCTGCCGACGCTGCCCCGGATGTAAAGACACACGCGTAAACACCGGTGTGACCGGTGTTGCCAGATAGAGTCCCACCCACCCAAAGCACTCTTTACCCGCAAAAGTCAGAAGGAAAATCGCGGTGAACCGCCCAATCTGGCAACACTGGTGAGTGACGGCTGCAGATTCAGTGCTGATGCGGATATTTATGTTCAATTTTTGGAAAGTCCTGCGTGAATATCTATTTTTTTTAAACAAAGTTGAACGTTCTAAGGTCTAAGGAGATTCAATCAGTAAAATGAAGACATCAGTTGGGTTTGTAATACATGTTAAAACAGAATAAAAGCCTTTTTGCGGCATAAAACCGATCTTTGAAGTTTTCTTGAACTAATATTAAAATCTCGTCTCGTTCTCGCGAGCTCTGTAATTTGTCTCGTCTCGTCTCGTGAGTTTTGTGTATCGTTACACCCCTAATCAGAAGTGTTCCTGAGCTTAACAGTTCCTAAATCAATTCACGAAATGGTCAAATCTGCTGGATTTAAATTGTTTCGGTTTGACATTTTCCAAACAGCCTCGGGTGCGCTACGAAAATAAATGATAAAAAATCGAATTTTATCTCAAATGTTTCATCCAGGCCAACAGTCAGTAAATTAGAGCCATATAATTACACACTGGTAGCAGAAAAAATATCCACCGAGTGGTTTCTGAGCTATTTATCTGATAGCCTGGACCTCGCCAGGCTAAACTAACAAAACTCCGCCTTCTGTTCTCTGATTGGTCCGGTCAAAAATCTACCGGAGAAATCCTTGTCTATGGGAGAAGTCCCAGACCCTAGTACGAAGCGAAGTGAAGGACAAGGGTCTGGTTTTAACCAGGCTACTGGTAACCCATCCTGGAGCCACTTGTTTCTTCAGAGCTTCATCTTACCGGAGGTACTGCTGCTGCCTCGGTCAGAGCTGTTGTACGAGCCCCCAGTGTGGGTGTCATGAGTCTGGTTGTAGGGGATGGTTGCTGGCATGGGAATGTCACCTACTCTGTAGCGGTCTGTTGGTGGAAGAGGCCAGTACAGTATATGGTTAGTTTATACCCAGACAGAACTGTTCACTTAGAGAGGCTCAAGAAAAATGGCAATGATGCAATGGAAAAAAAAAGGTAAACAAACATGGGAAATATAAACAATGTACGGGTAGTCATTATGTTGCATGGAGCCCAGCGTTAAAAGTGTGGGTGACATCATATTTTAACTTTGCAGATAGTGACACAACATAAATATCTTGTATCATTCAACTACCGGTATGTTCGTTTTAGCAAACAAAATGATTACTGTATATTAATGAAAATTCTTTTCAAAGTGAGTTTAAAATTAAAAAAACGTGTTTCTTCATGGGACATCAGACTACATGCTAATGCAACATCTGTGACGTAGGAGGGAGAACCTCAGTTCGCGGCTGCAATGATAATGCATATTCATTCTCTGCCAGATCGCCTATTTTTTTTGTATAACTTGAAAAATGCCATTACGTTGTGTCGCATTTGGGTGTTCTAATATCATCAGTGAACAAGTGAGCCTTTTCACTTTCCCAAAAGATGAAATACTTTGTCAAGTATGGAATAAACAAAGCTGCCCCCCCCCCCTCGGAGCTCCCTCGCTTCCTGAAAAGGTAAGACTCAAATAAATACGGGTGCAGACCTAAATTAGAACCTGCTGTTTCTTGTTCATCTAACTTTCTGCTTCCCAAACTGAAGACAAATCGCTCAAATCTTCACTTAGATTGCTAAATTAGTCGGTTTATTTATTGTCCGCCATGAATATGTAAAAGGGGCGTTCTAAAGACGTTCTCCCTCCTACGTCACAGATGTTGCATTTGCGTGTAGTCGGATGTCCCGTGAAGTAACACTGTTTTTTATTTTAAACTCACTTTGAAAGAAATTTTCATTAATATATCATTTTGTTTGCTAAAACGAACATAGTTGAATGATACAAGATATTTATGTTGTGTCAGTATTTGCAAAGTTAAAAGATGATGTCACCCACACTTTCAAAGTTACTCATGACAACAGACATGCAGCTCATAACACTAAGGTGACAGTTAACACATGCAACAAATATCTCTAAAGCATCACACGAGATGAGATTAATTTCAACAAGACTAATATATTCAGAGCCTTGAAACATTCATGTCTTTTCTTCACAATTTTGACACAAATAAACACTCAATACCTGCATTCATCATAATACAATATACAGAATACCGTAAGATGAGAGAATTACAAGTCCGGCCCAAATTTAAAGACAAAAGATGAAAAAGGATTGCATGAATGGTATACAGAAAAGCAGAAACAAAGAGTGATGATGCCTGTGTTGGATTGAAAAAGACTGAGAGAGGGCCGAAGGGTAAATGAGCATGAGACTCTTGTACAGACGTCCACGGGGTGGCTGAAACAGCCAGTGGAGGAGAAAACAGAGGGGAAAGTCAAGTGGAGGAAGATCATGGCTCGGACTTGACATCTGCAGCCATGGCTGCTGGGTATTCCACACTCACCCTTGTTTAGCTTGTTTTGCTCCATGATGTTGTACTGGAGCTGGGAGCCCATTTCCTGTTTCTGCTGTGGGACTGAGGGGGGCTTCCAACAGTGTTTCTCATTTATTTCCCCTCCGACTCCAAGTCCACCTCCGGTGCCTCTGTCCGAGTTCATGTTGTTGCCCATGATGGACGACTGGATGAGCTGGGTGGTTGCATAAGGCGTTGGCTGGCCCCCTGGACCCAGGAAGCGTCCATCTTTAAGGTTTGGGCTGTTAAAGGTCTTCATTTCATTGATCTTGTTGGACAGGTCCACATCTCCATAGACTCCTGACTCTGGCACAATGAGGTTGGTCTGCTTGTTATCCATCTGGTTGGTGTAATTGGCGATACAGTCGGCTGGAGAACATGAGGAGGGTATTTAGTCAGTCTTTTCTACTGGTGATCAGCTTAGCAGCAGTAAGCCAGCTTGATTTCAAACAATCTGATTTACTTTGGAACCTATTTTCACAAAAGATACATTTTCACTTCAAAGTGTGTGTGACATGATTTTGGAACTATGCATAGCGTGGCAGAGTAGCTACTCAGCTTAGATTTTTTTGTACACAGATGCTTTGAATAATTAATATATAAAAGTATTTTTAAATAAAATAGTTCTCTTCAGAGCATCGCAGTTTTCGGGTGGAGAAAGGAGGGGTCAAACGCCGACGCATTTTATGACGCAATCGCCAGAACGCACATTGTAAATAACTATGGCAGAGAATAAACAAACCAAGGAATTAAGCAATTTAAGTGAAGATTTGAGCGATTTATCTTCAGTTTGGGAAGCCGAATGTAAGTTCGAGTGATGAACAAGAAACAGCTGGTTCTAATGTAGGTCTGCACCCGTATTTATTTGAACTCTTACCAATCAGTGAACGAGGTGGTGCGAGGGGAAATCCGACATTTCAGATTAGCACAGTTCCGAGGGTGAAGGGCTGGAACCCGATCGTAGTCGTCTACAGAGCTGGCGATGTTAGAACACCCAAATGCGACACAACGTACCGGCATTTTTCAAGTTATACAAAAGAAAATAGGCGATCTTGAAGACAATTACACTGCATGCTAATAGCAGTGGCAGACAACCGTGCTGGTCCCTCCCTACGTCACGACGTTGCATGCGTAAGTACCCGGATGTCCCTTGACGAAACACAGCGCCAATTTCAAAATCACTTTAAATCAAATTTTCATAGATTTATCATTTTGCTTGTAAAAACGAACATAGTTGAATGATACAACATATATATGTTGTGCCACTTTATGCATAGTTCCAACATCATGTCACACACACTTTCAAGCTTTTTAACAGTCACTGCCTATCAGCGTGGTACTTCTTTTTTTTTTTTCAGTTTTAAGCTTCAGTTTGGTCAACAAAATAATGATCTAGTTTCAGGTGGATGATGCACGTGGCGTTACACCTCTTTTGCTTTGTCTCACCCATGACTCAGTGTGGGTGTCATCCCTGTTCGTTTCCATTGGACCGTGGAAGCATCTTCACTCATTGAGAAGGACTGAGAGACATGTCTGTATCAAAGACATGGAACGGGGCGTGCAGTAAAAGCACAGCTTCCCTGACAGATCCAATTTTCCCCGGCTCATAAAATATTCAAATCCTCCGGCAGATCTGAGAGCCAGCCTTGCTGTAAATACCAAAGACGGCCATAGGTACACGCTGCTCGTGCCACGCGCCTCACATTTCAGCTGCATGGAACAAATCAACACTTCAAAGGGCCGTGTGTGAAAGAGCCCCTATGGCTGAGATAAAGGGACATTAACTCTGATTTCTTTGCTCTGTCACCTAGTCAGTGATCCTCTTAATGTTAAGAGTTTAGTTTTGGCACACACACAAAGCATGCGTCTGGCAAGCTCCTTAGTGTCATACAGCGGGATTTCATGCAAGGAGAGCGAGGGCTGCTTTCAGACAGTTATTCTCTGTTAAACATCTTATACGTTCAAACTCCGAGGAGTAATTAGCATGAAGGAAAACTAAACTCGACTATAAAGTCTGCAAAATGAATTATTAATTCTCACTGGGAGAGGTTTGAAGTCAGGAGAAACTATTGAGTGGCTGGATGGATATTGGGTCGAACACCTGGTTGGGAATTATGTGTTGCTATTAAACCTGTAGCCCCCAAAGCGCATAATTTAGAACATAAAGCATTTTTATCGCAGTCCAAGTTTCCGTGGATGGGGTCTTTGGTCATGCTTGAAATCTATTAACAGTAAGCCCTGTCGTCCGTACTGAAGTTTTTGGCTGTGCATTAAAGAGGAACTTACCCCACTGTGAAACGATAGCTCCGCCCCAAGACAAGATTTAAAAAAATGCAAAGTGGGTGTGCCAAGAGACACCGCCTAAAGAAGTGTGAGGTGGTGGGGGGGTTAGAGCGAGGAGGTGTAAATATAAATATACTGCTAACCTGAAAATGATATCGATCAATACCCACAATGCTAATGCTAATGCTATGTTGCTATCGCTAATCCAACTCCCGATCTCTGCAGGGGAGTGGCTCTGCTTGAACCACCCTTATACTCACGCAGCAGAGGATGTGACGACAGAGTGTACAAGACACGTCAGAGTGAACAGTCATTGACCAATATGTAAATTAGCCTGCAGTACCACAGTTCAACCCATAGGATTAGTGTAAACACGTTTTTAATAATAATAATAATAATAATTGTCTAATCTTGTCATCTGCGTATGTTTCCCATACACAGACGAAATTCGTCTCTGCATTTAACCCAACCACCTACCAGGCGGTGCAGTGAGCAGCCATAGAAGGCGCTCGGGGAGCTGGAGAAATAGGTGTGCACTCATAGACACCCCAAGATGTGTAGTGGCCGGGACGCGAACCCGCGTCCTTCGGGTCCCAAGTCAAACGCCCTAACCACTACACCATCTTTTAGACCAAATATTGCCGATTTGAACAAATACGCACAAAAAACATGAAAATTAACACTGACATAGTGCTATACAACATTTTACACACATTCTAGGGAGTTTATCAGATTTTAAAAAGTTAATTTTGGGATAAGTTCCTCTTTAAATGGTGTGTATGGTATAGAAGCAGTGCACACGAACTTGAAGCTAAACAAGTCTCTTTGTGTAAAACTGTACTTTTGCTGAATAAACCAAAACACCACCTGTATTGCATTATGTGTCCTCTTTTATCCCTACATTTAGCACATTCACACATGTACACATTCCTCCTTTGGCTGGTTCAAAATAAACTTATTCTTCATCACTCCTCTCTCTGTTGATCCAGGTGCACTCGTGTCTCTCTCTCTCTCTCTCTCTCTCTCTCTCCATCATTCTCTCGCTTTCTCTCTCCTTGATTCTGGCCATCGTATGCTGTCCAGCTTTGACCCCCTTCGCCCGCTGCACATTTCTTAAACAACTGAGCACTTAGGGAAAATTACATTACCGGATATAACAACTGTATGGAAATCAGCAGAGCAATCTGATTAGCAACAGAGTAGAGCTATAAGCCCTGCTCAGTGTACTCCTTTTATTTCCTGCCTAAAACAGCTCTACTTTAACCTCAGATAAATCAAACAGGCGAACACACAGCCGCTCTTCTACAGCTTCGTTTTTTTTTTTGCTCTTGTGGAGACCTACAGAAAGGAGAGATGCACACAACAACTCTCTTGAGAGCTAACCTAGATATCAGATTTTACTTCCTCTTTCACTGCAGATTCCCCTAGCTCCCACATTTCTTATCACTATACCGTAGTTATTTTGTCAAGGGCTGCATCATTGCTTCTGAGTGGTTTTTTTTTCTGGTTGTAGGACTGATGTGGTGGGACATACGTATACCTGGTCGGCTGTATGTTGCCAGGTTGCTGTCACTGTTGCCGTTGCCTGCAGTGCAGCAGTTGATGCTGCAGTCATTGTGGTTGGAGCAGGAGTTGGGCCATGTGTCAGCCAGCCAGGGCTGAGTGGCTGATTCTCCCATGTTTAGCAAACCGGGCCTGTGAACACACAAAAAAGAGAAAAAAAAACAGATGTTTAACAATAGTGACAAACTAAGCCAATGCCACAACGGCATTTATCTGAATGAACTAAAACACCCGCAGAAACATATTATTTGAAAGAGAAGATTATGTGCAGTTTATTTACTCAGCTGAGAAGAGGAAAACTACGGAAGGGTATTGCTCTCATCCATGAAATAATATTTTTTGAGCTTATGGTAAAAATGTGATATTATGTAGTAAAAACGTGATAATTATGTAGTAAAAACGTGATATTATGTAGTGAAAATGTGATATTATGTAGTGAAAACGTGATATTATGTAGTGAAAACGTGATAAGTACTGTATAGATGTAGAAACGTACTCATCCACATGGTGGTAGTAGTAGGCTTTTTTCCTAAATGGACAACTGGTAAAAAGAGTAAGAACAAGTTCGCTCGTACGCTGTTTTTAGCCTGCATGCTAACACATAATGGCTGACTGGTTGGACAAACAGCTTGTTCTGTTTACTTGTCTGAACATCATTGAGGTATGTCAGAAGAACACCAAACCTGTCATGCTCCCTTTGGGTGTGGGTGTGTGTGTGCTGTGTGTTTATATACACACACACACAGTACATATACAGCGTACGGGCGAACTTGTTCTTACTCTTTTTACCAGTTGTCCATGCAGGAAAAAAGCCTACTACTGCCACCATGTGGATGAGTACGTTTCTACATCTATACTTATCACGTTTTCACTACATAATATCACGTTTTCACTACATAATATCACGTTTTCACTACATAATATCACGTTTTCACTACATAATATCACGTTTTCACTACATAATATCACGTTTTCACTACATAATATCACGTTTTCACTACATAATATCACATTTTTACTACATAATTATCACGTTTTTACTACATAATATCACGTTTTCACTACATAATATCACGTTTTCACTACATAATATCACGTTTTCACTACATAATATCACATTTTTACTAAATAATTATCACGTTTTTACTACATAATATCACGTTTTTACTACATAAGCTCAAAAAATATAATTTCATGGATGAGAGCAATACCCTTCCGTAGAAAACTACAAATCTGGCTTAAGTACTTTTTTTTTGTTTTGCCTTTTGGCCAAACTTGCAACTAGGGAGCACATTAGAGAAAAAAAGATCTCCCAGTTAAATAGGTTGTGTGCGCTTGACTTGCCCAGAGTCGAGGACACTTGCTCTGAACTCTTGTGAGCATTAGCGATCAGCTCGGATTAGAGAGCCAGATCAAATTCACTCCCCGTGTTGCGAAATGCACATCCTGAACAGTCAGTGAACCACAAGTACTCTCTGAGAAGATTCCACAGTGTCACATAGTATCTCTTTTATTTGAAAAGTTGTTTGTAGGCTGAACAGAAAAGAAGAATAAACTATCATCCTTCCATGTCCGGGTTTCTGGTTCTTCAGCTTGTCTCACACAGTGAACCCAAGATCTCTTGTTTAACAGGATTTTACTGTAGAGCCTGACCTTTGGACAAACACTGAATGTAGAAAGCGAACACAACATATTGCTAATGAGACAAATCAATCTAGCATTCAAATATGAAGTCAGTCTCATCTGGTGGGGCTGTATTGTAGTTAAATCTGCACAGAAAGACCCTCACACTGCACACCCCAGCAGTGAATTAGCGTTGAATAAAATGCCCTCATTCCATCCTAAATGACTCATTTCTTGGATTCATTTTGGGTAATGAACACATTTGTCTTGTAGAGCCAAACACAGCCTCACAATAGCTCCTCCATCACTCCAGCCGTTGTTCGTTGATATTGAACGGCCATTGTTTTTGTGCAGAGCCGACACAGCCTCGCTGCAAACAGGATTCAATCACACAACTGGGATACTATAACAAATATGAATTTACTGTTGAAGCTAACTATTCATTAACAGATGAAGGACACACACACATACATACACTTATGGAGCAGCGTTAAGTACATTCTGTACTAAGTAGACGGAGGATAATTGTTTTTTCACTCTTTTGTTGTCAGTGTTTTCCATTTGCCAGCTATATGATGACATGCCAAAGGCCATCCAGAGGGTAAACAAAGGAGTTTTGGCATGTCTGTGCAAGCTCACTGTATATGTGCAATGCACTATTACACAGTCAGAAGAGGGGATCATTTGCTGTGTGTGTGTGCATCCCCATTGTTATTTTATGATGATGCTATGGCACAGCCGTGTGGTTGGATGTGGCTCTTCTTCTTCACCATGCAAACTGGGATGGGCTCCTAGCAGACTGCATGGCTCTTTGTTCATGTAATATGCCACACTTCATACACCCACTGATGTCTTCTCTGGTGTGTGCTACCTCAGAAAGGCCCAGCTCTCCCCCTAGTGTTTTGGATGGAAAAGTGCACGTGCCCAACCCTTTCCGTTTGTCTAAAAGGATTATAGCCATTGTTTAAAAATATAAATATTACATTAAATGAAGGAAAAAAATAACATTTACCTTCCAGCGCTGCTGACACTTTCTCCACCCCTCTGATACGCCACTGAAAAGAGAAAAAGCAATAAACTTCCATGCAATAAAAAAAAAAAAATATATATATATATATATATATATATATATTTAAAAAAATTACATGTCAGTTTTGTGAGAAGTGAATGGTTCAGGTGAAAATACAGTATGTGGCACAATGTCTCTGTCATCCATAGAGCAACAGGAGCAGGAGGAGAACACCAAAGAGGCTTATAAAGAACAAAGATGCAGACCTCTTTGGTTTTCTGGCTCGGGTTCAGCGTGTTTGAAGCGCTGCACGCCGCAAGTTTGACTCTTTCAAGGAACTGTAAGCTGTTGGTGTGTGAAAAAGAGATAAACTTCCAACTTTAATTACAATCTGTTCCCTGAGAGGAGAGTAGGTGGAAGAGTACAAGTTTGGCCTTAACTCCCACTACAGCTCGTTTTTAAAATCACCATAACACAAGATCAAAGTGCATGCTCAATAATCCAGGTATAAAATCCAACAAATTCAAATCAGGTCATCTGGACAGCTTCTTCTTTTTTGTTTGTTTGTTGTTGAAACGTTGCATCCTTCATCCAAAGGACTTCATCAGATAGAGGAGCCACAGCAAACTCAGTCCCACAAACAGCACATTCACATAGTGGGACAACCAGTTTGCTGGTGATAAGATTGTTTCTGGAGCCCGCCCTCTCCCCCGGTCATCTGCTCTGAGGCAACCATAGCCAAATAGGTTAAAAACATCAAAGTTCATGCTCAATAATCCAGGTAGAAAATCCAACAAAGTTAAGTCAGGTCATCTGAACAGTTTCTGGGCTCCAGAAACCATCTTATCACCAGCTAACAAGTTGGCCCTATATGTGAGTGTGCTGCTTGTGGGAACGGGTTTGTTGTGGTTCATCAGGCTGATGAAGTCCTTTGGATGAAAGATGAAACGTTTCAGCGACAAAATAAATAAACTGTTCAGATGACCTGAGTTAAATTTGTTGGAACATAACACAAGGTTTTCCATGACGTTAAAGAATAAAATATGTCTTCCTCAACTGAAAGACCAAGTCACACACAAAGATTTAAAACATATTCTGAAACAAGCTAGCATTATTGAAATGATCTTTCCTTCTCAAGGTAAACAGAACCACCATAAGAAGCTACTGATACAAATTCCTCCCAGACAGAATCACACAATGTGGAGCTTTGTGTCTTTAAGTTTTCCTCCAGCTTTCCTCCTCCATTCACAGCCTTGACACACCTCCAACGGACAAATCATTTCTGATGGATTTAAGTCCACGGATAAGAGAAGGCCGCGGATAGGAAGTCGCATGGACAGAAAGCTTTCATCCGTTTTACACCACGTCACTTTGATTCACGGACAACCTTTTTACCTCCACTGTGTGTGTGTAAATGCTGTTAGTGGTGTGTCAGTCCTAAAATTCCCATCTGAGGTTGCCAGCAGCCCTTTGATCAAGTTACTACGAGTTTTAAGAAGCTCTTAGAAGCAAAGCCCCTTTCTTCTGCGCCAAGTTCTGACACGGCCTAAACCTTCAGTAGGACATTAGTTTCCAGGTAACTGTTCAACTAATTGTTTTCTTTTATCGGCTAACATCGTGCTCCTTCACTGACTTTACTGCAATCACTGAGTCTTTATTGAATCTACAGATGTTTAGATATACTAGCATGTATTTTAGCGCTCTAGCTGAAGGACCAGTGAAGCAGTAAATGGGCTTATTCTGGAGTACAAATTACTGCATATAAAAAAAAATTAAACTAGAGAAATTGCATTTCCTGTGAAAATGCAGAGTGAATGTTTAATGCAGAAGAACTTGCTGAAAAAAAAACTGAAATAGCAGAAAAAGCTGGAACTAGCATAATTAATCAGAAAGGAGTATAACAAGCTGAAATTGGCCAAGCATATGTTAATTAGGCTGAAAGTAGCTGAAATTACCATAAAACACTTGAATTTAACTGAAAGCAGCCAAAATTAGCAATAAAATGCTAAAAAAGGTAGCTGAACAGGTAGAACAAGCTTGAAGGAAGCAAAAAGAACACGTTTGCACAATTGGGCTGAAATAAGCAGAAATTAGTACAAAAAATGGTAAATTCTCTGAAAAAAGCTGAAGTTAGCAAAAAAATAAAATAACTGAAAAGTAGCTAAAAAGGCAGAAAGATGCTTAAATTACCAGAAGGAAGTGGAGAGAGCAATATTTTGCTCAATTAGGCATGAAAACGTTGAAGTGAGTGCAAAAATTGTGGAAATAACTGAAAAAGCTACAATTAGCATAAAATGCTAAATAGCAGCTGAAATAGCAGAAAAAGCTGAACTTAAGTTGAAAATAGCATAACAAGCTGAAATTAGCAGAAAGAAGTTAGAAGAACAAAAATGTTGTAGTTAACAGAAATAATTTTAAAAGAGCACAAAGCTAGCTGGAGAAAAAAACCCCAGCTGAAATTAGCTGAAAGTAGCCAAAAAAAGTTTACATTTGCACAAGGAAGCTGAAAGAACACGTTTGCTCAATTTGGCTGGAAGAAGCAGAAATTAGTACAAAAAAGTGGAGATTCTCTGAAAAAAGCTGAAGTTAGCAAAAAAAAAAAAAACTGAAAAGTAGCTAAAAAGGCAGAAAGATGCTTAAAGTACCAGAAGGAAGTGGAGAGAGCTATTTTTTGCTCAATTAGGCAGGAAAAAGTTGAAGTGAGTGCAAAAATTGTGGAAATAGCTGAAAAAGCTACAATTAGCATAAAATTGCTAAATAGCAGCTGAAATAGCAAAAAAAGCTGAACTTAAGTTGAAAATAGCATAACAAGCTGAAATTAGCAGAAACAAGTTAGAAGAAGAACAAAAATGTTGTAGTTAACAGAAAGAATCTCAGAGGAGCACAAAACTAGCTGAAAAAAAAAACCCAGCTGAAATTAGCTGAAAGTAGCCAAAAAAGTTTACATTTGCACAAGGAAGCTGAAAGAACACGTTTGCACAATTTGGCTGAAAGAAGCAGAAATTAGTACAAAAAAGTGGAGATTCTCTGAAAAAAGCTAAAGTTAGCAAAAAAAAATTAAATAGCTGAAAGTCGCTAAAATGGCAGAAATATGCTTAAATTACCAGAAGGAAGTGGAGAGAGCATTTTTTTTTGTTGCTCAATTAGGCTTGAAAAAGCTGAAATGAGTGGAAAATGTGGAATTAGCTGAAAAAGCTACAATTAGCATAAATTGCTAAATAGCAGCTGAAATAGCAGAACAAGCTGAAATTTAAGTTGAAAAGAGCATAACAAGCTGAAATTAGCAGAAACAAGTTAGAAGAAGAACAAAAATGTTGTAGTTAACAGAAAGAATCTCAGAGGAGCACAAAACTAGCTGAAAAAAAAAAACCCAGCTGAAAATA